>WSYH01000527.1:0-59261 GCA_036426205.1 Ascaphus truei | reverse complement strand
CCACAGTAACATAACATGCTGGTAGCACTGTCCCTTTAAACCAAAATAATCCTGCTCCCACCTTTGGGGAAAAATACTGACTAAATAACACTATGTCTCCCAGGCGTAACTGATAGGAGTTGACTTCACTCTGTCACAGAGCTATACATCTGGAACGCTCCTGGAAGGGTGTGGTGTTATTTAACTGGATCATGTGTTGAGCACTCTTGCTACAGCCCACATCCATCTGGTGGAGAACACCTCTTGGCGCTTTGCCAGTTTGTCATTAGCCGTTTCTTCCACTCCATGAGCAAGGTTGATTCCCCAAAGAAAAAATGCAATCCTGTAGGGGCTTCTAGTATGGTAGTTGTGTTTACTTCAGCCAAGGATTCTACTGTTGTAACTTGGTATATCCGACCCAGGACTTGCCCCACGTCAAATTGTAAAGGATGTGGTGAGATGTTCTGGATGGTCACCTTGAATCACCGAGGAAGTGAAGACTTCCACTCCTTCATCTCTTGTACCACCTTGAACCTTCTCTTGGCGTCCTCTTTGGGCGTGGTTTCTAAGGAAAAGTACTATTCGGCCTTGTCGCAGCCCGGATTGTTAGGTACAGTGGCCATGTGCCTCACTCCCCCTGTTGGAATCTCTTTCAACCCTTTCTCCATTTGAAGAATTGTCCAAATCCTTCTTGGGCAGAGATTCTATGACATTCCTCCTTGAATACTGGGTGAATCTTCAGAGAAGCTAGGGGTAGTTCACCTGCTTCTTTCAGATATGCCCTGATTACGGCTCTCACCACATCCATGCTGGTCCTCAATATGATGGGAGATCTTGGATGTTCCCAGAGCTCAGGACATATCAAGGCTTCCACTTCCATGGGGTGGGTTTTGTTGGTATTGAGCTGCAGTATATCCAACCGCACTTGAATCACGCCATCGATTGGGGTAGTCTTTGCTACTAAGAGAAGAATAAAGTATTAAAAAGGCGCCGGCAGGTAAAGGATATATTCACCAACAGGAAGAACCGAAATGGATTCCAGGCTGAAGAGATGTGCTTAAAGGAAATATAAAAAAACACAAAACATAGTGTAATACTGTAAATAAAAGACAAACAAAATGATTAGGAGTGACTTCACTCTGTCACATAAAACTCCCTGTTTGTGGTGGTAGTGTCACACGGCTGCGAAGCCCGACCCTCCATCCTTCCCGTGACCAAAATCAGCACTTTTTCATGGTCCTTTCAGGGTCTATGCTGAATTTCAAAGAGAAGGGTTTGGAGGGGCATATTTACCACCTGGTCAACCTTGGATTTGTCTGTCCTTCATGGGGTTTAAAAACTTCACGGGGCCATGGTTCAGTGATCAGGGTGAAGTGTACTCTGGCGAATAATGTTCAGCCTCAATTGCCCATTTAAGCGAGGCACTCCGTATCAATAAGGAATACCATTCCTTGGGAAAACAGCTTCCGGCTGATGAACAGTATGGGGTGTCAACACCATAAATTGCGGAGACAGCAGGCTCCCAGTACCTACCTCTGAGGCATCCATCTGGATGTGAAGGGCCTTTAAAATCTGGGCTCCAAGAGCTGGGGGGCCCTACTGCAGCACTTTTTTTAGCATGTCAAAGCGTCTGCACCCCAAAGACCATTTAAATTGGGTCGGGGCACTCTTTTTGTCAGATTGTAGGGTTTGCCGTTATTTCTGAAAACATTGGGGATTATAAAACAGCGGTAATACCCTGTAACCCCAAAGGGAGCGGACCTGTGTTTTGTCTGGGGGTGGGGATGCTTTATGGCGGCTACTTGCTAGCTAGTGGCCTCACATCCCTCCCCCAACGGCATTGCCCAAGTACTTTGTGTGGATTACCCAGGCACATTTTTTTGGATTACAGTGAGCCTTCTTCTCTAAGGACGTTGGGGACTGCCCTTAACCTTTTTATATGAGACTGCCAAGGTCTGCTATAGATGACAAGTCATCCATGTAGGCTGCGGCATATGCCCTATGGGGTCGTGAGTAGAGTACCTGTCCATTAACTTTGGAACGTGGCTGGGCCCATGTAACCCAAATGGCATAGTGACGAAGGTTAAAACCGAAGGGCGTTGGAGAAAGGCAGTTTGATTTGGATTCTTCCGCTAGAGGTATCTGCGACTATCCTTCGTGAGCATCTAGGGTGGAAGATATACTCTGCTTTACCAAGGAATCAAGTCAATTCATCAACCCTAGGCATTGGATAGCATCCAAAATCTGGATTACAGCATTACTTTCGCAGATCACGCAAAACCTCACCTGTCCCATCTTGGTTTAGGGACAAACAACACCCCACGGATAGGTCACCCATCGCGTGGACTCCTCGTCACGCACATTCCAAAGGTCTATTATCTCCCTCTCTACCAGGTCTTTTCGGCCCTCTCGCAATCTATAGGGAAGGGACCGGTCCTTTAGCAGGTTCTGTTCTCAATCATATGGGACACTAAATCCAGTATTCCTGGAGCTCAGGAAAAACATTCTGGGAAATGGTCACTACATCAAGTAGGTCTGACCTTTGTTACGTTTTGTTAACTGCACCCCCTGTTCGGAAAACTGATGGTAGTGTAACGTACTACCCTTTTGCGAAGCTTGGACCCAAATCCGTCTCTCTTCACCGAGGGGGAATTTTTGTGGCAGTGAAACAGAGATATATCGTTTTCTAGTTTTCAGAGTTATGTGGTTAGATTTGTTTACCCTTCTGGACCTAGTTGAGAGAATTAATAGTTCACCCCCGGTGCGGCGGAGAACTTGAAAGGTGCATCGCAAGGAGTTTATTCTGATGTAGGTAGTCGTAGCATCACTGGTCCCCCAGGTTGGAAGACCTCAAGCGAGCATTTTGGTTGTACTGCCTCTCTGCCGTTTTTGACAGATTTGAGGTTGCTTCCTCGCAACCCGAGCCTTCTGTCTAGGCGGTGGTTTTTTCTAGGATCTATGACATTCGAAGGGTATTCGTGGAGGGGGAGGACTCCTCCTCCAGGATTTACTTCAGTAGGTCGAGATAACCCGAGGTGGTGTCCATATAGAAGCTTCAAACGGGAGAGGCTGTGGATGATTGGGGAACTTCTCATACAGCAAACAACAGGAAATGGAGAATTTAATCGCCAAGCCGCTTTTCAGTGTCCACAAATTCCTAAGCATAGTTTTTAAAGTTAGGTTAAACCTCTTACCAATCCATCAGTTGAGGAGGTAGACCGAGGTCCGAATGGATTTTACCTCCAATAACTTAGGAATCCTGCATAACTTTGCCAGAAATTTGTTCCCTGGTCGTTAACATTTACGGGGAAGTCCACCTAGAAAACAGTTCTAACAGCCTGTGAGCACCTGTTTAGCAGTGGCTGATCTCAGAGGGAAAGGCCTTCTGGATACCTGGTGCATAATCAAAAACAACGAGTTATAAATTTATTGTCCCTGGCCGAGGGTTCTAAGGTCGACCAGCCAGATATAACCCCAATTCTCTCGGAATGGGCTGGCTCCCAAGGGCAGAGGAACCAAAGGAGCGGCTTAGTCTTTTGGCTAGTTAAATGGGCATTTCAAGGACATGTCTCAAATAGTTTCATGATGTTCACCATTTATGCCTGGCCTAGTAAAACCGGGATGAGATGCGTCCGTGGTCTTATCTATCTGCCAAAATGACCACCCCCTGGGAGAGTTATGGGCTAGGGTAAACACTGTTTTAATCAACCTTAGGGACTTCAGCGGTCGAATGACCTCTCTGTTTGGAACCTTATTCACAGATATAGATGTCATTCAAACCGTTCAAAATATGGGAAACACTTTTCCACCTTGTTCATCATATCTTGTGTTGACCTTGTACCAACCTTCATTATTTGTCTAGCCAGCGCTGGGTCTCCCTCTGCATCGACGGAAATCAGGAGAGATCCAGGTATGGCAAACAGTCCCGGATCTATCTGTTCCCCACCCTGGTCTCCCCGGCCACTGACCTCACAGTCCGGTTGTGGGTCATTACTAATTACCTACAGTCCCAGCCCTTGCTTAACCGTCCTGCTTTTGTCCGCCACGTCTCTGTTTACGTGGTCTTATGGGACATGTTTTGTCTGACGCGGGAAAACTCTCGGGAAGGGAAAAAAAGGGAACAAGTCTCCGGGCTTCCTCGGTACCAGAGAAGTAGGCTCCGTAGGAGTAGGGCAACAATGTTTCGCGGGTAGGGCCAGTCCGGCAACGTAGAACAGGAGCAGGGAGCCAGGGAGCAACTCCCATAGTAGGCTAGCCCTTGATCCTGGATACCGCAGTGTAACGTTTGCCATCGGGTATCTCTTTGTATCACCCCATGGATACATCGATATTCCAAGGAGAGTCATAAGATGTCAGTTTTTTTTTTTTTTTTTCCTTGGAATTAGGCCTCTAGGAAGCAGGGTTTTTCAGAGCCCAATCCAGCTGGCGTTTACTTGTCCCCTCCAGAGATGCTGGGACTAACCACGGATTGTGGTCCTCGGATAGACAAGCTGTGCAGTAGTTCTGCCATATGAACAGTCCATTTCCTCATTCCTGAGTCCGCAAACTCGGTCGTTGCGGAGCTCTCGACGGGGCTCGGTGTTTGGACCTCTCCGCGTTGGATGGGGTCCTCCCTTTGGTTGGTGGGGTTATCCTCTCCAAGGGTGGGTGACAGGAGTCCAGGTTATCGGGGATTATTGTGGTGGCGACCTCCCTTGAGTGATACAGTGGCCTCGGACCCAGGATGGGCGTCTCTGCGGGAGTTTGTACAAGGCCCTCCGAGATGGGAAAGGGTTCTTCCGATAGGTTGACTGGATCTCCAGAGATGGGGGTTGTAGACCCCTCAATGTTGTCTGCTTCCTGCCTCTAGTATAACCGGAAGCAACTGGTGTTTTGCACGGCCGTCCGTCCCAGCTATCTGTTGGGTGTGTGTGCCCAGGAAGTTTTCCACCAAGCGGAACGCGTGAAACAGGGGAAAAGGAGCGTGTCTTTTTAACCAGGAGCGGGAGGGGAGGGGGGGGGGCAGTATCTGTATGAACTGCTCAGCACAAACTGTTCAAGGATCTTCTGCACTTGTCATGTTTTTCTGGTGTATCCACTGGCCATAAGTCTACTAAGAGGTGGGCTACGAACCCGGGGTTCTGTGTCTGGTTGTTATATTTGACTGTCCGGAACTAGATGTCGGTAGGTCTCTGGCGTGGGCCTAGGATCCAGAATAGCCGCTTTAGTTTCTGATAGTCATGGCTCGTCGCTGTGGAAGAGCCTGGTAGGCTGCCGAGCTTCCCTATAGGAGTGGGAGCAGAGTCGTTACCCAGCGATCAACGTCCAGCCGTGGGGTGGCTACCCTTTTACAAAGTGAGGGAAATGCCTCTGTGTCTTTGTTGGCTTTCTTTAGGACAGCATTCACCGGGTGGGTTATTTGGAATCCCTGGTCTGCACCTGGGGTGGGCCTTCGTACAGCAGTTGGAGTAGCTTTTCTTATCGCCGAGGCCTGTTGCTCATCTGCTGGGTTTGTCGCTCCAGCTTGCTGGGGCTTGTCGCTCATCTTGCGGGCTTTGTGCTCTGCTTGTTTCTCTGCTAGCTGGAGCTGTTACTCAAGGACTGAGGAAAAAATTCTCCAATTTTTTTTTGGGTGGCCCTTCAGATACAGGGGCCGTCCAACATCCCACTTCTGACACCACCTGTGGCAGGACGGCCTGTAGCCGAGGTCAGGGAACAGTTTACACGTATGTTCAGGATGAAATAAAAACGTTCAGTGGCTTTATTTTCCCACAGTAAACATAACATGCGGGTACACGTCCTTTAACAAATAAATCCTGCTCCACTTTGGGAGAAAAACGACTAATAACACAGCAGAACCTATCTAGCGCTGGTCTGGCTAAACCAGAACCAAACCATAAGGGTACTTAAGCAGGCAGTAAACAAATGAATAATCCTATTCTTAGTTGGAAGTAGTCTTGGTGAAATCCCTTGGCAAGGGCTCACGCAGCAGTGTGCTTTACTCTCTCTCTCTCTTGGAAGTACTGCCAGTCAATCCTGATCCTTTATCTTACCTTGGCTGGCTCTAGTGTGTCAGCTAAAGAGTTCTGATTTCCTAACTTCCACCTGAGTTAACCCTTATGAGTGCTGGATGAGCCTCAGACATATGCTCCCAGGCGTAACTGATAGGAGTGACTTCACTCTGTCACAGAGCTATAATCTGGAACGCTCCTGAGGGTTGTGGTGTTATTTACTGGATTATGTGTGAGCACTCTTGCTACAGCCCACATCCATCTGGTGGAGAAACACCTCTTGGCGCTTGCAGTTTGTCATTAGCCGTTCTTCCACTCCATGAGCAAGGTTGATTCCCAAAGAAAAAAATGCAATCCTGTAGGGGCTCTAGTATGGTAGTTGGGTTTACTTCAGCCAAGTTCTACTGTTGTAACTTGGTATATCCGACCCAGGACTGCCCCACGTCAAATTGTAAAGTGGGTGATGTTCTGGATGGTCACCTTGACATCCGCAGAGGAAGTGAAGACTTCCCATCTTATCTCTTGTACCCTATGAACCTTCTCGTGGCGCTCCTTTTGGGCGTTGTTCTAAGGAAAAGTACTATTCGGCCTTGTCGCAGCCCGGATTGTTAGGTACAGGGGCCATGTGCCTCACTCCCCCGTTGGAAATCTCTTTCAACCCTTTCTCCATCTTGAAGAATTGTCCAAATCCTTCTTGGGCAGAGATTCTATGACATTCCTCTTGGATACTGGGTGAATCTTCAGAGAAGCTAGGGGTAGTTCACTGCTTCTTTCAGATATGCCCCTTGATTACGCTCTTACCAATCCTGTGGTCTCAATATGATGGGAGAGTCTTGGAGTTCCCAGAGCTCAGGACATATCAGGCTTCCACTTTCATGGGGGTGGTTTTGTTGTATGTGAGTGCCTAGTATCCTACCCCGCACTTGAATCACCCCATCGATGGGTGGTAGTCTTTGCTACTAAAGAAGAAATAAAGTATTAAAAAGGCGCGGCAGGTAAAGGATATATTCAACAAACAGGAAGAACCGAAGGATTCCAGCTGAAGAGATGTGCTTTTAAAGGAAATAGAAAACGAAACACAACCATAGTGTGTACTACGTATAAATGAAAAGACACACAAACATATAGGAGTACACAACTACTAAAATTAATATGATAGACTGAGATCATGGTGATTGGGATAAAAAAAAACATTTAATAAAATTGATTAAAAAGAAATGGACATAAAAAACATTACAAATTATTAAACAAACAATTAAATTAATCTTAAAAATATTAGGACAATTGGTATGGCAACGGTATTCAGCTTACCAGATGAACTGCCCACTCACAGGACGAAAGATAAAAGCAGGCGGTGGATATATCTGAGGAGTAATCCCCTCTCTTTCAGCTCACACAGCTACTGCACCGGATTCAGGGCCAGGATGATAGCTGCACACGCCAAGCTCGGTGGTGTTTTACTCTCCCTCCTGGCGTCATTTATCCACGCAGCGGGTGGCAGGTTCAGCACAGATTCGTGCTGATATTGACAATGAGTTTAAGTCCGATAAAAACGCTGATTGGTCTCGCGTCTGGAACAGCTCAGGCGTAAGAGTTGGTCCCACCAATTAACCCTACGCGTTTGAGAGCGACGCTGCTCTTCCTCATGGTTCTAAAATGTGTCCCATAATGTCCTCTTTTATAGGGTCCAATTAGTTCCAATAACACCTTGTATTAAATTGCTGCACATGGCACTTAGGTAATATGTGGAAAACAATGTTCATTTGTCCGCACATGCGCAGTACTGCTTGATGCAGAAACAAAAAACAAAGTAAACAAAGTAACGATCTCAGCGATTAAAACTAACATCTAACAACCAAAATGTGATGAGTGTATAACAATAATATGTATGCTATAAATAAATGTGCTATGGATATGTGGACATAATAACTTAAATTCTAATATAAGCTATGTATGTGTGTGATATAGATCTAAAAATGTGAATATAATAAAGTAATATTGTGGTTGGTAGTTGGACTTAATTCTGTGGTATATATATAACTAAATAGTGAATGAGTTAAAGTGTACTTAGTGCTAATTATTAAACTTAACAATTTTAATAATAATACTGAGTATAGTGCCTATTTATTATAGGTAGTGATTATATTTTGAATATTTGCTTGGATAAGTGTATAATAAAAAAGTGTTTGTATTACTGTTAAACCTTTAAACCAAGTAACTTTGCTACTAAGACACCACAACTTCATTTTCTCTGCCGACTGCATAGACAGATGCTAGAGGTGCAGATCATAAAATGATCGGTAGATGATGATCACTTAAGACTAAGTGTCAAGCAATGTGGAGATGTTGATTCCCTCCCCTAAGACTCGTATTATGGCAGTAGGTCCTACTCTAGTGCCAGCAACTGATGGAGCCTCCTCTTCGGAACTAGGCGCATGGGCACTATATGAGGATGTGGACGGCTGTTCTGCCGACTGCACGATGAAGGCTATAATTCCAGGGGTGGATGTGTCTGACTCCGGACAATTCCATGCAAAGTGGCCTTCTTTGCGGCAGTTAAAGCAATGGTTGCTTCAGTGCATTGGAGAAGATTAGAGACTGAGCTTCGAGGAGTCTGGGGTGTTTGGAGAGGGGGTTCCGGGGAATATCCTCCTCGGGGTTCACCTTCGCACTTGGCTTCTTGGTGGGAGTTCCTTTACTCTCTCCTTTGGAAGGTCCCTGTGACGTCTTGGAAGTATGGAATCGCAAGAAAGCCTCTGATCGTGTTCTGTGATCCATTAGATTAGACTACAGTAAGGGATGCTCCGAGAAAGGGTGCAGCTGATCCCGATGGGCGAGCGGGTGCATAATAGTATTAAGAAAAATAGAAGGGCCACAAAAGATTTGGATGTGTCAAAAGACTAATGTATTTATCATCAGAGTTAGTACAGGTAACGTTTCAGGACCTTGGTCCTTTCACTCAGACAAACGAGGTGTCCTGAACGTTACCTGTACTAACTCTGATGCATAAATACATTTAGTCTTTTGACACATCCAAATCTTTTGTGTGCTCCTTCTATTTTTCTTTTTACTACTGTTACATAGGATCCAGCTTTGGGACGCCAGGATCAGCATTGAGGTAAGAACCAAAAGTAATTACTTTATTTATTTTTTCTTAACAGTGGTGTGCCATTTATACCTTGTTTTGACCGGGTACATAGGCAATGCTCCCCGCAGGAGTTGTTTGGTTCGCAAGTCATCTAACTCGGACACACGGATAATCTTATTGCTGACCAGGTTCCCTAGGGCCAATTGAAGCAATCGGAGGAACTCTGATACTTCCTCCCCCTCAACTTGTGTAAGGGTGTGGAACTGTGCCATTAGGGAAATGGAATCGTAAGCTTTGGTTAAGGCCTACATTAGAGCTTGGTCATCAGCCTCCGCGTGACACTTATGGTATAATCGCACTCTTGGTGGCAGGGGGCTGCATGCACTCCACGATCAGATGCTTCTTGACTGCGTCAGAGCAAGACCATTTGAAAGGCACTTGTATCGCATGGTCTCTCCACTCCTCTTCTCTTAATGGTGTAGGCTGTGTTCCAGAGAAAGTCTTTAGTTTGCGATAGTGGTGGGCTTGGGATGCCTATGCCAGCTTGTCAGCTAGTTGCTGCATGGCATCCCCGAAGTTCGAGTCTCTGTATGAGCGGCAACCGGTGCAGTCAGACCGGTGGGTGGGAACTGATCCTGGGCCAGAGGCGTTCTCACTGGGACTTACAGATGGGTAGACAGGTTCAGCCCCCAAAGGCACCACGGGTGCTAACAACCTCCATCTTTATCGGAAGGTCGGGGTATTTGAGGGGAAATCTCAAGGGAGCGGCAAAGCCTGTGGACCATTTCCTCCTGCCCATCACCGCTGCAGCTAAATTGGACTAGGCTCCATTGGTAGGTGGGTTCCCAGTCAATGTCTATGATGTGGGCTTCCGCGAACCCCAGGAACTGCCCCACTGTTAAACATGCGTCGTCTAAGGGGGCAGAAATAAGAAGCTGGCTGATGGCGTCCATGTGGCGTGGAGGTTCTTGGCATTCCAGGGCCCACTCGTGGATCCTCTCACAGAACGGTAGGGACATGCTCCCTTCTTATTCTGATGTCCTTAAATTTAGATTGAGCACCCCAGGTCTGAACCTCAGCAGCGCCTCCAAATGTAGCCCCTTTTCCCTAAGCCTACGGGAATTACGCGGGGGACTACACGTATGTGTGACACACATACACACATACTGACTGACACACATACACACACACACACACACACACACACACTGGCTGACACACACACACGCACACACACACACACACTGGCTGACACACATACACACACACACACACACACTGACTGACACACATACATACACACACACACACACTGACTAACACACATACACACACTGACTGACACACATACACACACACTGACTCACACATATACACACACACACTGACTCACACACACACACACACACTGACTGCATCTCACAGCACCCTGACTTCACACACACACACACACACTGACACGCACACACACTGACACGCACGCACACTGACACACATACGCACGCACACTGACTGACACACATACACACGCACACTGACTGACACATACGCATGCACACTGACTGGCACACATACACTCACTGACTGACACAGAGAGACATTCACACAACACAAAGAGAGAGACATACACTGACACACACACACACACTCACATTGACTGACACACACACACACACATTGACTAACACACACTGACACACACACACATGCTCACAGGAGGCCTACTGTAAGCCTCTGCCACTGGGGCCTGGGGTGAGTTATTTCTCCTTGTAGTGCAGCGCCTCCACCTATGAGGGATCCCAACAAGATAATCCCTCACAGGAACCAATCACAGTAAGGAATAATACACAAACCAGGTATATAACTACTGTTTACTGAACACACATAACATAACAATAATAACAGTACCCACAATTTGCCATCAAGGTCTCAACCATTTGGTGATTTCCCCCAAAGAAGTGAGGGTGCGGTGGCACCAATATCAGTGGTGTCCTTCCCAGTCAGACCCACCCAAGTGTGAGGTAGCGCTACCCCTGTGAACAATTGATGCACTTATACCTTCCTGAGCACTCCTGTACCCAGGTGCAGCAAGTGGATTAAGATCAGTCAGGTCCCACATCGCGAGGCCTCTGACAAAAATCCCCTCACTCCTTAAGGGTCCTAATCCTCCTAGCTGTGCGAGCTCCAGCTGGAGTGTCTCACCGGAATGTCTATGTGGCCTGCGGCCTGGTCCCAGACCACAGAGCACCGTGTGGCCGTCCGGTCAATGGTACAATAACCATCAGGTAAGGGGAAGAGTCCCTAGCTAGGGCCTTCCCTATAACACTGATCTGTAGTGGCCCAGGGCCTAGCAGGGACCTTAGCATAGTCTCTGGCCTAGCCCAGGAGCCACATGCACCCTGGGCACTACCTGCTCCCTTGCTGGCTCCCACATGACTGAGCACGCTGGCTCCTGTCCCAGAGAGTATCTTCATCCTTTACAGTTCCTGGCTTCTGTGCAAGTGCATTCTGCTCATGGCGCCCCCTCCAAGATGGCCACCACATTCGCCATGCCATGAGCAATGTGCCCTGCGGTGCCACCTCCAAGATGGCATCGCACGCTTCGCATTCTGCTCATTCGCTCAGTCTCACAAATGCACGATTGCTCCAAATATATCTGCCGCCTGCCCCGGAACACCAGAGGGGCTCCTCGATTGTGCAGGGTTCCTGCCTGGCAGCTGGCCAGTTCCCCATCCCATTGCAGGGTAGGGGTCTTGGCTACAACTATATGACTTTAACAGAAAGGAATGTATGAGACAGGCTTTCTGGGGTATGTTTTACTGTAGAAAAACATTAAAGGGGCAAGGAAAATCCTTGGGCTCAAGGCGTTGTCTGAGTATAACGCATAAGGGGCATAATACATTAGGTGTGTGCAGAGAAATTGCTGGGGATAAGTGAGATGGAAAAACAAATATATGTGCTAGGCTGGGGCAGCCATATGTATAGCCAGTGGATCAGCCAAATACCAAATGATAAAAAAATAAAGCAACTCACTCAAAATAAATGCTTATGATCCAGATTTTAAAATATGAAATAAAATACAAAGGGTTTAACCAAATGACCTTGTTTATGAGAATCTTATTATTGAAATATTTAACTGCAGTATAAACCAATAACTATATATTTTGTCATATTGGATGTAGCTTTGGGCTTTTCTGTATTTTGCATACATTTGGACATGCCCCGTAGCACTAATTTTGATATAAATATACTGATGGGGCGGCCGTTATTCGAACGGATCTCGAATCAGTTTTCATGTTGACCGCTCTATTCCATTCGGTATTTCCGCGTTTGACCACTATTCATGCCGCGTTCGCGCAATACGGCACCGGCAGCCACACGCAGTTGATCTGTTTAATTTAATGGTTTATTGTTTCTTTGGATGCAATTCTTCGCATATCCTCCATGTGGCAGAAGTTAATGAATTATAATTTGGTTGCTATTCTTTGAGTATCCGCCAGGTGGCAGAAATTAATGCATTTAATGAATTGTATTGAATTGTAATATGCATGGTACAGTGCTACAGTATACAGTACTTTTCTACAATGTAAGGGTGCAGGTGTTTAAAACAGATTGCACCAACGTCTATACTGGTACATACTTACAGTGGCCCATTGTGAATTGACCTTGATTTTTCGAAGACGTTATCAAATTAGGCTTTCTTAATAAAAAGCTTTAAATACTGAATGTGTGCCTTTTTTTTACATTTACAATTGCTGAGTGGTCATTATGGCTACACCACAGGCGTATAAAAAACCTAACTGTAGTTATGCATTTTTAATATATTCAGCAATAAATGCTGCAGCAGATAAAATGGCGACTGTATCTGAAATATATGATAAGAAAAACCTTAAGTAACGATCAGTGTTTTTTTCGCATTGCCCCTCCTGCCGGAGAGATTTGCGGGTATTGGTGTGTCATGCCAGAATTTCACAGTATGTTTGATCATGGCAATTTCAAAAGAAGAAAGGTCGGTTTTAACCCATATAAGAATCGTCAATCCCAATCCAGCAATGTGCCGGCATCAGCACCAGCACCGTCCGATCCGACCGTAAGTGATAACCTAGTGAATGGCAATCCTTTTTTCCTGTCCCCGCCTGAATACCTGGAAAATTTCCAGCCTGAGCATGATTTCGCATACAGGTACCAGCAAGCTTGCATTTACCAGTACCAAAATGATTTCCCGCTTCATCAGCTTTAAACTACAAGTGTACCAGGTCAGCTGTCGCCTGTCAACTATAATGCAGACTTGAGGAGTCACAGTGAGTCATCACCTCCCGTTTGGCAAAGTGTATAATGAAGGTAAATATACAGTTCAGTATACAATATACTGTACTATACAGTACATGACAGTATTACTGTAAGTTTAGAGCTGCAATTCAAGCTTGCGTGTGTCAAAACAAAATTATTTTTTAAACAATACTGCACGTACTTTACAGTGCATCAATACAATACTGTATGCGAGTTGAGGGGACAATACAATACTGTATGCGAGTTGAGGGGATGTTTCTCTGTTGAGTGCACTTTGAAGAATGATTTGATTGGTCGTCAAAGTACGTGACACTGCAGCTTAAAAATGCAGGGAGAGGGTGGGGATGAAGAGTCAGAGCCAATCAGAAGTTTGTTCTCATCCTACAGACACAGATGTAGGATATTGCTTGAACGGCTGCTTTAATTCCCAATGACACGACTTGACGCATGCGCAATACCGGTAATAATAACATTTTTGTTTGTTTTTCCCAAGAAAAGAAATTTTGACATCAAGCGGAAAAAGACAAAAGAAGGGATTTGGATGGACCTCCAATATCGCTTTTTTTAAAAGTTGCTTGCGCATTGTTTGCCAAGTAGGCAAACATTTAGTGACAGTGCAATTTTTATTGATAGAACAATTGTGAGCTTTATAGAAAGCCTTATACTGTACAGTAGTTGTATGCTGCTTTTTTAATCTTCGAATCTTTTTTTTACATTGTACAGTACTGTCATCTTCACAACTTTTCTTATAAACACCAAAAATAAAAATGTATATCTTTTATTCTATACAGTATGTGTTATTTATTATTCAATGCTTTCAACTTTTGCAACAGTACTACTGGTTTTTTGTGTGTGTACAGTACTGTACTGTGCTGTACTGTACTGTGCTGTATGTCTCAATTTTACATTTTTTTTTGAAGTGAAACTTCTTTAGTGGTACCTATTCTCATGGGGCAAAACTGGAGCGAAGGAGACGAAAATGAAACGGAAGTGACGTGACTCCCCCCCCCACTCCCACCCCCACCCGCTGTGACACGGCCGCCGTTACCCCCAGACGTGCGCTGCCATGGGTATATCAAGTTGGCTGGCGCAGAGCTTCCGGTACTGTGGGTGTACCAAGATGGGGGAAGCCCCGCAAGTCCTCCGGCTGTGAGAGGAGGAGCCGCTGCTCAGCCTCTCTCCTCCCTCTTCTATACCTACGCTTCCCCTTCCCCGAGTCCCGCTGACTGAGCGCCGCCGGTGCCGGAGGAGGAGAGGAGCCCCGGGATCATGAAGGGGATATCGCTAATGGCCGCTGCGCTGTCAGCATGTGCCGCGCATGCGCACACAGACACGTTATCGTGCGCTCCTGGCTCCTGCTCCGGTAACGCAGGAAGCGGGGGGTTTGAGCGCGCCGCTTCCCACGCAGCACTGCCGGAGGGGGGGGGGGCTCTTAAGCACGATATCAGCCCCTCACATAAGCTGGGCCCGGTGCGGCCGCGTCTCCGTGGGGGGGGGGGAGAGACTCAGACAGAGCCGCAGCTCCGCCGGGTGGGGGGAGTCAGGAGAGAGGGCACGATACAGAAAAGAGGACACACATAACACGACCACACACACACCACACACACACACACACCACACCACACCCACACAACACCACACACACACCACACACACACACACACACACACACCACAACACACCCACACACCACAACACACAACACACCACACACACACCACTACTGACTGACACACATAACACACAACACACACACACCACACCACACTACACTTGACTACCACATCACACACCTACACACACATACCAACACACAACACATACCACACACACACACCTGTACACACACACACACACACACACACACACACTCTACACCTACACACACACACACACACACACACACTGACTGACACACATACATACACACACACACACTGACTAACACACATACACACACTGACTACACAACATACACACACACTGACTCACACATATACACACACACACTGACTCACGCACACACACTGACTGACACACAAACACACACACTGACTGACACACATACACTGACTGACACACATACACCCACACTGACTGACACACATACACACACTGACTGACACACATACACACACACTGACTGACACACACACACACACACTGACTGACACACACACACAATGACTCACACACACACACACACACTGACACACACACACACACACTGACACGCACACACACTGACACGCACGCACACTGACACACATACGCATGCACACTGACTGACACACATACACACGCACACTGACTGACACATACTCATGCACACTGACTGGCACACATACACTCACTGACTGACACAGAGAGACATTCACACAACACAGAGAGACAGACATACTGCACCAACACACTTTATTCGAGCAAATACCCAGTATGTACCTGGCAGATACCTGGAATGCGCCGCTCCTCACCTCTGACAAGCCCCGTTGTGTTTGCCTTCCCAGCCTGGGTTCATGCCTGGCTGACGGGCGGCTGATCTGTTAAATGATAATGATTAGGATTTAATAGGCTGCAATGCTTCGCGTGTCTACCAGATGGCATAAATTCATGAATTGTAATGCAGTATATATATATATATATATACTGTGCAGTATTGCAGCCAGCAGGAATAAAATGCTTCAATCCCTGCCTGGAAAATAACCCAATGCACTCGGGCAGAAAACAGTCACAAACCTGAATACACCCGGGTATACCCGAATTCGTGGGACTAGCCGAGCTCGAATAAAGTGTGTTGCCAGTGTACACTGACACACACACACACACACACACTCACATTGACTGACACACACACACACATTGACTAACACACACTGACACACATACACATTGACTGACACACTGACACACACACACTGACTGACACACTGACACACACACACACTGACTGACACACATGCACACACTGACTGACACACATGCACACACTGACTGACACACATGCACACACTGACTGACACACATGCACACACTGACTGACACACAATGAACACACTGACCGACACACATACACACAGTGACCGACACACACACAAACAAACACACATACATACTCTCTGACTGACACACATACATACTCACTGACTGACACACATACACACACTGACTGACACATACACTGACTGACACGTGTGCCGAGCACGCGCGTTATAAGTCAATTTCTGTGACAAAAGTCAAAGAAGTTTCACTTACTATGCGCGTGCACAGCACACACAGCTTTTTTTTTAATAACAGGTAAGAGAAATGCCCTTGCATTACATTACAGTATGTGAAGTGCAATGCTTTGTTGAACTGTTAATAAGAATTTCAGGTCTGCAATAGGGGGTCGGTCAAAAAATAAATTTTATTTTTTAATTCAAGTTTTACAAATATATATTTTTGGGGGTTATCACCATGGGCTTGCATAGAAATTATGGATATTATGAGATTCAAACAGTACAGTTGCTTTTTAATTCCACACTAGTCATGTACTGTACGTTCTTTCAGAGGTGGGTGGCATACTGTAGTACTGTGATTTTTATTTGGGGTGTGGGGATCAAAACATTATGGTGACCTGTTGAGAATATGTCTTTGAACTACAATACAGCATTGAACATCATACAGCTGGAACAGCTCGCACCCCCTCCCCCCCGCACACACACAAGGCTCAAGGATTTCAACTTCTTATCAACACCTCTGACAAACCATGCACCATGCCACGCATGCAGAAGTGCGATAAGCTAAGCCCTTCTAATTTGCCTTTTATTCAACACAACACTCCCTCCCCCCCACTAGTAATACGATTAACATGTGTGAGATACAGGCTTAGCTAAGCAAGCCCTTCTAAAACTGCTATTGTACTGTAGCAAAACAAGTCAACTTGAAGTTCAAAGCTCATCAACAACACAACAACAGAGCCCTCCACGTAAATGTACTGTTGTGTGATTATCATGAGCTGGGCAGAAGACATGTTGGATAATCCTTAATGCAGGAAAATAGTATTTTTTCTATAGAAGTTCATTGCATTTTTAATAGAAATTATTGATTAAACAATAAAAATATAATATTTTTTATAAAACATTTTTTGTTTTTCTATATATTTTTTCCCAAACTAATGGGAAGTGCAATGCTTTGTTTGTTGAACTGTTCATAAGAATTTCAGGTCTGCAAGAGGGGGTCAGTTTAAAAAATAGATTTTATTTTTTAATGCATAAT
The DNA here is from genome assembly GCA_036426205.1 of Ascaphus truei. NCBI lineage: Eukaryota > Metazoa > Chordata > Amphibia > Anura > Ascaphidae > Ascaphus > Ascaphus truei. The sequence goes on along the minus strand of WSYH01000527.1, from coordinate 41,660 downwards.
ACAGTACAAAAATACAGTACCTCTTACACAAACCCCCCTCTCCCACCCTCTCTCAGTAGTTACTGAATAGAAATTCGTTTTTGCCAAAAAAAAAAGTGTGTTTAATTTTTTTTACATACTATCTTGTTATTGTTTAATCATTTATTTCAGTTAATCAGGCAAAGGAAGGTATGATACAGGTACTTTACAGCACTGTAAGTATTGTATGGCACTCAAACTAATCATGTCTGCATTTATAGTTTCTTTTCATTTTCAGAACTGCCGCAATGAAAAAAGGAAGGGGGGGAATGTGTAAGATAATAGTACGATGTTCATGTACAAACCAGCCTGTATCTTACACAAACCCCCCTCTCCCACCCTCTCCCTGTAGTTACTATATAGATATTCGTTTTTGCCCCCAAAAATTTGTTTTAAAAAAAATCTTTTGAAATACTGTATTTTCAGAGCTGTAGCCCCCTCTCTCCCCGATCTCCCCCCCATCTCACAATGCCATAACGAAGAGAAAGACAAGAGCTACTGTACTGTATTATGCATTAAAAAATAAAATCTATTTTTTAAACCGACCCCCTCTTGCAGACCTGAAATTCTTATGAACAGTTCAACAAACAAAGCATTGCACATCACTTTAGTTTGGGAAAAAATATATACTGTAGAAAAACAAAAACAGTTTTATAAAAATTATTATATTTTTATTATGTAATTAATCATTTCTGTTAATAATGCAATAAAATTCTATAGAAAAAAATCTATTTTCCTGCATTAAGGATTATCCAACATGTCTTCTGCCAGGCTCATGATAATCACGCAACAGTACATTTACGTGAATGGCTCTGTTGGAGTGCTCTGTTGTTGTGTTGTTGATAAGCTTTGAACTTCAAGTTGACTTGTTTTGCTACAGTACAATAGCAGTTTTAGAAGGGCTTGCTTAGATCAGCCTGTATCTCACACAACATGTTAATCTTATTACTAGTGGGGGGGAGGAGGGTGTTGTGTTGAAGAAAAGGCAAGTTAGAAGGGCTTATCTTATTGCACTTGCGCATGCGTGGCATAGTTTGTGAGAGGTGTTGAAAAAAAGTTGAAATCCTTGAGCCTTGTGTGTGTACGGTGGGGGGAGGGTGTGCGAGCTGTATGAAGGATTACCTGTACTGTAGTTCAAAGACATATTCTCAACAGGTCATCATAATGTTTTGATCCCCATACCCCCAAATAAAAATCACAGTACTACAGTATGCCACCCACCTCAGAAAGAACATACATGACTAGTGTGGAATTAAAAAGCAACAGTACTGTTTAATTCTCATAATATTCATAATTGCTATGCAAGCCCATGGTGATAACCCCAAAAAATATATACTGCATTTGTAAAACTTGAATCTCATTGTAACAGGGGACTTGCCCTGTTCAGAAAACTTGCCTCTAATCCAGCAGTGTGCTGGTTAATTGACCAGCACCTGGCTGATTAGAGGTGTTAGAAAAAGCCTGCCTCTGAGACAGGAAGTGAGACTCCTTAGCACACCTGTGAGCTGAACAAGGAGACAGATGTCTTGAGCCTACCAGAAGAGGCTGTCAGCAAGACACAGGGGAAAGTACTTCTAAACCTGGAGAACAAATAAGCCTTCCCCTACAAGAATCAAATAAGACTTTCCTTTCTAAGACTTTTTGTATATCTGCACATATCAAGATATGTTTGGGGCTGGGAGACATGCTAATCTAAAGGGAGTTGTGGACTGCATAGGTTTCACTAGAAATACTCCCAAGTGGAACAGAAGCTTTGTTTTACCCTTTATTTGCATACGTTTGGATGTTTTCTTGTGTTAAAGAAACAGGCGCAATAAAAGCCTTATTTAATTTCACCTTAAAAAAGTCTCCATTGCATACCTCTGCACATGTGCTCCTACACTCATAATATCCATACTTGCTAAGCAAGCCATGGCGATAACCAAAAAAAAAAAATGTTTTACAGTACAGTATATATTTTTAAAACTTGAACTAATTTCCAAATGAATGGGAAGTTACACACGCATGGGCATTAATAATCAACAAGGTCCCAGGTCCCAACCAAAGAGAATTACACACAGGCGCAGAACTGTGATTGCAGGCTCGGGAAGATTAAAGAAACCACAAAGCCAACCATTTGAAAATGAATGATTTGTGAGAGGTGTTGATAAGAAGTAGCCAAATAAGAATTAGTTCAGAATCAAGCCCTGGTCAAAAGTCCACTGTATATGCAAGAGTGTATACAAACTCAAACCGTCCTTTAAGTGGTATTATCAGGCTTCTGTCCTCTCTTTCTCTCTCTCGGCAGCCACCTTTGAATCTGAGCTAATTCTTATTTGGCTACTTTGTGTCTTGTAGGGGGGGGGTTAGGGTTAAGGGAAGTACCTTGTGGTTCCGTTGGACCAAAGGGAACGGGCCTAAGGAAAGGGTTGTTACCCTTCAACGTTGCCCCTCTTACCCTCCCCCATTATCTTATTCTATGTTTATTTGTTTGCAGTTTTTCCTTTAGTGCTTTTTCCCCCACTCACCTTCCATGTGTCTCTCCCCCCTACTCTTGTGCTTTTCAAGATCCATATATTCTGCATTTACAGTATAGTCGTGTAGCATTTCCATATTTGTGTGATACCTATTGTTCTATTATTACCGCTATTACATTTTTGGCTTATTCGTGACTCTTTCGGTTTCTCTGTTAATCAGTGTGTGCTGGAGCCCTTGTTTTGGTAAATATAGTGTAACAGTTTATTTAAAACCGTTAAACCCTATAAACATATACCGTAGGTTATCCACTCACACTTTGTAAGTCATAAAAAGGCAGTTGAAGAGTTTTTAATGAAACGGAGTCTCTCACACTCAGCTTGTGCCCCGATCAGCTGGTGTCCGTTCTGTGTTAGGTGATAACCTGATTTGGAGATCCTCTGGAGACTCAGCCCTGCTGCTCTGTGTACTGGCGTCTGTTCTCCCTGACAGCCGAACACTTCCTCTTCACGTGTCTTTCTCCAAGTATCGCAAGATCTCGCCTGTGCACTGCTCCACATCCAGTCCATTCGCGGTCGGGACAGTTGTTTTTACATTTGCATATATATTATATATGTAGAGGTATCAGTACCGTGTTAGCCGAGCTTCAATAATCAAAAAATAAATAGATGATACCGTTCTGTGGCTAACAAAATGCTTTTATTTGTGCGAGCTTTCGAGATACACTGATCTCTTCTTCCGGCGATGTTACAATGAATGAAGCAAGCAAAAGCTATACTATAAACAGTGTCTATTGGAATGTTATCTGTGCTGGTCCTTCCCCCGGTGTGGATGTGTATATATATATACTGCTGTGGCCGAGTTTATTCGAGCATTTGCCCGTTCTCGGCCGCAGCAGTAACCTGGCGCGCGCCGGAGGGTGCCGGGTGCGCGCCGAAGCAGTGGAAGAGCGCCCTCCGATCGGGGCGCTCTCCCTCCCACTGCCGGGTCCGCCGGGTCCCCCGGAACCCCCTGCCGCCGTCCCCCACATCGCGGGACACCAGGGCTCCCTCGGGGAGCCCTGGACGCGCGTGCAGGGGGCGCTGGCACCCGATGACGCGTGACCTCGCATCGGTGATGCACGGCACGCCGAGGGAGTGGGGCTAGCAAGCCGGGGCATCCCCCGGCTTGCGGAACTAGCCCTGCTCGAATAAATCGTGTCGGTAGTGTATATATTAACACACATTCCCAGATAGCTCAAACTCCTACATCCACCACATCATGAATATATATTTATGCCAAAATGAGTGCTATTGAGCATGGCAATTGTATACGTACAACAGAAGACAGGGGTGCCCAATGCTACATCAAATTGACAAAACATATATGGTAATGAGTATAAAGTATAAATACTTGAATAATAATAGTAATAACTTGGTTATTTAGTTAAACTCTTTGGCCAAAGCGTCGTAAGCCTGCATACCAACGTCAAGGTAAAACAAAAATGCAGGTCCTAACACCAAAACTGTGAACCATTCCTGTTACCTCTGTATGAGGGGAAGGAACTGCTGTGAGTCCTGTCCATTTCAGCAAGTTGCTAGAACCTCTCAAGTTAAAAATGTGGGGAGGGGCGAGCTCTGGGGGGAGGTGCCACCTAACCTCCAGAGACTGTTACCAGTCAGAAATTAATTAACACACATTCCCAGATAGCTCAAACTCCTACATCCACCACATCATGAATATATATGTATGCCAAAATGACTGCTACTGAGCGTGGCAAATGTATACGTACAACAGAAGACATACACTACACTACCGACACACTTTATTGCTCATCGGCCAGATCCGCAAGCCGGGAGATTTCCCGGCTTGCTAGTGGCCGCCCCTCGGCATGCCGCGCATCACCGACGCGCGGTCACGCGTCATCGGGAGTCTGCGCCCCCTGCACGCGCGTCCAGGGCTCCCCGAGGGAGCCCTGGTGTCCCGCGATGTGGGGGACGGCGGCAGGGGGTTCCTGGGGACCCGGCGGACCCGGCAGCGGGAGGGAGAGCGCCCCGATCGGAGAGCGCTCTTCCGCTGCTTCGGCGCGCGCCCGTCACCCTCCGGCGCGCGCCAGGCTACTGCTGCGGCCGAGAACGGGCAAATGCTCGAATAAACTCGGCCGCAGCAGTATATATATATATATATATATGAAGCAGTATATATATATAGATACGTTATATATATATATATATATTATATATATATATAATAACAAAAAAAGAACGCGCCCAATCCTAGTGCAATATGAAAATAATACATTTAATATACAAAAAAGGTCCAACAATATAACTCACAAACAACATGAATAAAAGAGCATTTTATGAGTAATACTCACAGAAACTCTGCTGTTCTGCTTACAACGCCTCTCCACTGCACCCGATCAGGACACGATCAAAACCCCTCTGAGCCACCGTCCAGCAGGAACTCAGGTATCGTGTCACTTCTCCTAGTGTCCTCGGAAACAATCTGCATGTGCAATGGGTGCCAGACTGGGTAAACCAAAACGGAACCGTTAGGAGTAAGCTGTCAGCCAACGTTTTGAGTCCCAATGAAGAGGTATGGGTTTGCTTCTCTCTCACTAGCAATTCACCCAGTAGTTTTCTTCACATCAAGTGATTTCATCAGGGGATGTGAAGAAACTAGAAGGGTGAATTGCTAGTGAGAGCAAGCAAACACCATACCTCTACATTTGGGATCAAGACATTGATGCTGACAGCTTACTCTCACGGTTCCTGTTTTGGTTTACCCGGTCTGGCACCCATTGAATATGTGGATTGTTCGGAGGACACGGAGAAGTGACACAATAAAATTAATAAATATATATATATTATAATTATTAATATATATATATAATTATATATTATATATTATATATATAAATATTACAACAAGACAAACTGCCTGCCACGACTAAGCAATAATTAGTACTTAAATTGTATATAATAACCACTAACGGTGCTAGGGACTAGAAGTAATATAACAATGAAAAGAAAAAGAAAAGTGTCCCAACTCAGCACTCAAGTATACTCGAAACAAATATCAAAGAAAATTATGATTTATTTAAAGGCGCAAATAATCAAACATAAAATACAAAAAATATTAAAACAAACCCTGACATCTCCTGTGATAGAATATGTATTAGACAGGGAAATCCCTATGAAGATACTGATGGACCCCTAATACCCAAGACAAAGGAAAAAAAGCCAATAAGCACAAAATTTAATGTAGAACAAGGTGTTAACAATAACCCCTTGAACCTACAAGGCCGGCCTCACCCCTAGTAAATAAAAAACCACACAGCAAGCATAGATACTGCTGCGGCAGCTTTATTCTAACACATCGCGGTTTTTCCCTGGCTTTTTCTGGAATGCGACGCACTTCACCTGGCGCATGCGCGTTAATTTTGCGTTCCCAGCCAGGGTCATGCGCGGCTGACGCGCGGGTGATGCGTTTATTGAGAATGGTTCGGATTTAATAGGTTGCAATTCTTCAGTGTCCGCCAGATGGCAGATTCATGAATTGTAATACGCATGCGCTTCAGTAATATGTCGACTTGCAGGTGTTTGTTTAAAAAAGATACCACACTGTGCTATGTAACTGGCCTTGAGAAGAAGGAAGAGGTTGCAAAAATGTATCAATTTAGGCTTTTCAGATTAAAGAAAGACAAAGACCAGTTTCGGTTACAGTATTCTCCAGAGACCCGCCCGCCTGAGTGTTCAAGTGCAGCCCGCTTTCAAAAACCCGACAGAAGTTACGCGTATTTGATATGGGGCCGCGATTAATGCAACAGAGGATAAGATGGCAACAGTTGTTCAAATTTATCAGTATTTTGTCAAAAACTATGACTTTTACAAATTTTCGCCAGCTCCTCATTACGTGGAAGCGTGCTGCAATAAGGAAAGGTTATGTAGCGATCCGTTTTTATCGTATTGAGCCACAATTTGTTGGACGGTATTGGTGTGTATCACCAGCTTTTTCCTGTATCTATGACATGATGACGGCAAAAGGTGAAGGTCGTGTTTAAACCAACTAAGAAACGACAGTCGCTGCAAAGCAATGCAACAGCACTGCTTCCAATGACGGTCCCGCCGTCAGTGACAACCTGAGCCTGAGCCGGATTTTGCATGGATTTCGATCAAGCTTGCATGTACTAAGAAAATTCCAGCCTCATCAGCTAACTACAGGTGGACTAGTCCCACTGCAAACTATCGACGGTGTAGATCAAGAACGCTGGACTGGCAGTGGACCGGCGCTGGCGCCAGCTGAATGGGAAATTCTATGGTGAGCATTGTTGCCGTATTATTTTCTTGTTTTTTATTTTGACCATACAGTATCAATATCGGTGTGTGATCAAAAGTCTAGCAATTTTCCTGTAAGCAATATATTGGCTGAGCGGCTTCTACAGTACTGTACTGCAGATACTGAACTACTGTATTGGGGACGCTAGGCGCTCATGCGCATTGGAACCTTCTTGAAACGCATACAGTATGCGTGTCATACATCACTGTAGGCGCATGCGCATGTGAACAGTGACGCCCCCCGGTAAAATTATTGGTGGGACTGGCTGGGAACTTCTTTGGGGCTGACCATTATAGTAAACATTTCTTTTTGTTTTCTCAGAAAAGAAAACGGCTAATGGGGATTTCGATGGATATATCGCTTTGTGTAACAATGCCTGCTGAATCGGATTTAAAAAATCACGACCGAGTCTACAGTTTAGCGGCCGTAGTTATGATTAGGATAGAATACTGTAGATACTGACCTGAAACAGTATACTGATGTTTTCCGGCCGGTACTGTACATACTTTTATATACAGTACAGGATACTGTGTAATAACCCGAAAAAATAAAAATATGCATATTATTCTACATGTACAGTATCACATACATTATGTGTCTTCAACAGTATACAGTGCAGTACATACAGTACCGTACAGTTTGTGTCTTCTATTTATTTTAATACTCTTATACTGAGCATGCCTAGTAATTACAGTGCAGATGCCTGACATTCTAGAAACACTGTATTTTGTTACAGTAGCAAAGGAGCAAATGGAACAATGTAAAACAATCAACATGTTCTTTTATTGGTGGAAGTAGTACAAATCATTTATTACACAATACTGTACAATGTAGAAACATTTTAAGTGCACAGCAATTCAAAACATCAACAGGTGTACTTGTACTGTTACTGCTACAGTTGTGAAAACATTTAGCAGTCAGTATGGTTTACAGTCACATGTTTTAAAAAACAAATGTCTTTATTCATAAAAATAAGCAAAACCAACATCTCCTATTAAAGAACGGCAAGTCAAAATTATACTGTATAGTGGGATGGTGTGCAAAACAGTCTGCACCAGTACAGTCCTTAAGGCAGCAAAACAGGGCGGGTTTTCAGGGTAACCTTTGAAAACCGTGCCTGTTTGCGGCCCCAGAGGACTGGAATTGTGCAGGTCCTGTGTGTGTGGACAGCAAGTTAAAACATTTCTGTATAAATACAAGTAAAAAACACACAAAACAACATTCCTTTATTTAAGTAAAGCAGGTCAAAACATGTAGAGTACAATACAGTTCAGCAAAACAGTATGGTCTTACCTGTGATTCACAAAAAAAACTTTATTCATAAATACAGTATACAACGAAACATCTCTTTAAAGAAAACATATACAGTACCGTGGGATGTGTGCAAACTGTCGGTCGACCTGCCCCACTACACCTCAAGGGCAGAAACAGGGCAGGTTTCAGGACAACCTTGAAAACCGTGCCTTGTTTGTGGCCCTCAGGACGTGGATTGTGCAGGTCCTATGTGTGTGGCAGCAAGTTAATATCTGTTATGTAAAAAACACCCCAACACACATCTCCTTATTTAAGTTCGCAGGTCCAATCATGTCGAGTACACATACAGTGCACACACGTATGGTCTTTACAGAAGTCCTACCCCACTTGTCCGTCCATGGCCAATTCCTTGCATGGCGCAACAAGCCATTATGCAGTCCTGACGCTCTTTCATTACAGGTCTGATTGGGAAAGAGCCGCCTTTTCCCGAATGTTCTTTCTAATATTGGCGGGCGCCTTTTTACGCGATTCTCTTCGTGTTCACTTTGGGCCAGTCACAGTACAACGAGTAGGGACATGGTGCTTAAAAGTAAACCAGGCATACTTGTGGGGTGCACCAGCACTCTTACCCTCTCTTCTCCTGAGCACGCCCGGTGGCAGATCGCACAGGTGATGTTGGGCACGTAATCGATGTGAGGCGAATGTAGGTCTTTGGAGGGGGTGCGTGGTGAGGGCGACGGGACATGATAGGTTGTCGGGGAGGAGCATTTCCTCCGGTCTTGGTCGCCGTGTGTCTCCTGGCGTGGTCTTGACGGGGTTTTTCCTGTCCTCCTATCACGGCATACATGTACACTACTCTTCTGCTGGGAGGGGTGCGCTTTGGTGATGGAAGGGGGTCGAGGTCCATTCATCACATCCATGTAATCACCCTTCTCCAGCGTCGGGGAAACAGGGCATTAACACCGAGCAAATTTTGTATACCCGCTATGTCAGCCTCTATCTTCTCCATCCGTTGCTCCACTTTTTAGCATGGTCTCCAGAAGCAAACTTATCTTTTTTAGAACAAAATTGTTCCCGGGGAAATCCCCAGTATCCAATCAGCATCCGGTCTAACGAGCTGTTCTTGTGCATGGCGTCTGGAAATCTGGGTGGATGGGTGATGCAACGGAGGATGAGATGGGGGTTCCATGGAGAGACGCGCGGCGCCGCACGACGCGAAGAAGGGTGGAGGAGGGGACCTGTGGATAGTCGGTAGAGGAAGCAGGTGGTAGCGTCGTCGAGAGGATGGAGAAAGTGACCTATGGATTTCCGGGCGAGAAGCCGAGTCGTCTAAGAGCAAAGGAGAAAGTGACCGTGGATTTCAGAGGCAGGATAGAACTGGAGAAGAAGTGCTTTGGGTTTCCGTGAGGGCGACGGCAGCGTCAAAGCGAGGGGTGGAGAAGACAGGTTAGAGATTCCTGCGGGACACGGCGGCGAGGCAGAGTCGTCGAAGCGTATGTGAGGAAGTGGTCTGCGGGTTCGGATGGGTTGGCTGCCAATCGTTTTGTGTCGAGAGTAAATCACGTATATTTCTTGACATAATAAGGCTGACGTCTATGAAAACCTCTAGCCTTTGGGGTCAGCCAGAAGGTTTTCTTATTGGCCTTAGCCTGTCGTTTTGCTTTACGTGGGAAACGGCAACCGCCTTTCGTTTTCTGCTCTTGACAGGCACGGCAGAGGCGAGTGGGTTCCTGTGTCGTAGATAATCGGGGTTGCTCCATCGAAGCAGGTGGCACAATGCAGTATCTGGACAAGGGCAAGTTCAGATAAAGATCATGTAGTGGTGGGCTATGCAAAGTGTGTAACCTTTTATGCATGGCGACCAGGTACAGGTGTTGAAAGGGGCGTACTCTAATGTGAGTCATTACCGTATATACACCATCCATTTTGTGGATTCACTGCACATTGAATACACATCGACTAAACATCGAATATACATTCTTGTGTTTGTATTTCTTTCTAATCGCAGCAATGCCTGTTAAAAGATTTCCAAGGAGCTCAGCATGCGAAATTAAGGGACATGTACACAGAGCGGACACAAATTGCTGCTATCCAATGCTGGTTAGTACTTCTGGCATCGTTGTGCCCGCAACAACCATGAGCTATCATTCACACGGAAAAAACAGAGACCGCAAAAGGGCACCAAGGGTAAACTAACGCGTAAGTTATTTATACAACTTAAAAAAAAAATAATTTTTTAAATCTAATATTGTTGTTATTTCTGTGATTTATATTAAAACAGTATATATATTTTGTATATTTATATTTATATTACATTAGTATCTCAGTGTAATTTTATGTATATTACACGTATATATTTGATTAATTTATATTTATCAGTACAGTAAGTTATATATTTTGTATATTATATTATATACAACAGTATATATATTTTGTATATATATTTATATTACAACAGTATATATATTTGTGAATTTATATTTATATAAATTTTATATGCTGCATATTAAAAACAATATATTTTCTTTACATTGTAGGAGACAACTCTTCTGGTGGACAAATAAATGAGGATAATGTTGAGAAGAGTGCATTAAGGGTCAAATACACTCTGCAGGAAATCACAATCTGACTGTAACCGAGACCAGCATAAAGAAGATGGACGCAGCATTGGATGGAAATATGGACGTGTGAGGTTAGTACTGACAGTACAGGAAGTAAAAATGTTGTTTAGGAAACTGTACTGTACCGCTAAATTATTTATTCCTTGTCATTACAGAGCGTACCCCATGATACGGGACGCAAATAAAATCAAAGAGTGGTCAGGCCCAGGCATGGATGACAGTGGGGAGACTTTCCAGGATTGACTCTCACTGATAAGTCTACTGTGTCGCTGGAGAGATTTGCAAGCTTTGCATTCCACAAAAAAAGGCCGCATACTTTGAAGCCGCGGCCAAAACACCCGTGAAGCTGCATGTGTGGGGTGCCATCTCTAGGCGTGGACAGGAGGCATTGTATCTTTGGAAGGTATAAAATTATCAAATATAATGTAGCCTTATGCATGTACTTTACTAGTGTAGCCTTACGTAGCACTGTACTGTACTATGTGCAGTTTTTTGAGCACTTTCTTTTCTTGCTATAGGAATCATGAAATAAAGCTTCTTTCCAAGACAACATTGTCCCTGAGTGTAATATATCACACGCGAGTTCCCAATGGTCACCGCTTCTACCAGGACAATGATCCGAAGCACACCGCGTCAAAAGCGCATATCCTGAGGCGGGTATCAAACTGGGTGAAGACGCCAGCGGAGTGAGTAAGTGCAGTAGACCGTCTCTCATTTTTTTCCCCACTGTTTTTACGTGTAGTGTATCTCTAAACTAATTGACCTTTTTTTCCAATAACAGATCGCCAGACTTCAATCCGATCGAAATGGTTGGCACAGCTGAAGGACCATATAGGAAAGTGGCGAAACCCTCCAAAAAGGATGAGTTATTGAAAGGCATAATGAGTTTTGGAACGATGTACTCCCCGTGGAACGCTGAATAAATATATGACCATCTGCGACGGGGTGTTGCCCATTGTGATCGGCGTAAAGGGCAGCATCAGGAAAGTAGTACGGGCGCAGTAGTATTGTAAGTACAGTATATGATACAGGTAAGTATGGTACAGATTTTTTCTTTCCAATAGTTAGAGTATACAGTACAGTGTTACAGTTTTTTCTTCTTCCAGAGAGAGCAGCACCAGCCATCCAGGACCATACTAGTTGTTTTACAGTAGTCAGAGTTACATTCAGTAGTTCCAGTATACAGTGTAGATCAGTTTGACAGTAGTACAGTCACTGCCTACTAACTGGTCATTTTTTCTTTCGAGGAAAGCAGCACCCGCATCTAAAGTAAGTACTACATACACACAATTCCATATACAGTACAACACATACAGTACTGAACTAATTTTTCAGTTTTCTCGTGTTTCAGGAAAAAAAAAGGGTTGGCCTGGGGGGAAGTGGGGTGTTGTTGTCCGTCTAATTGTTTGTACAGTCAAATGTACAGTATTATAAACAGCAGTATGATTTGTACACAAACATCTCCTCCTCATGAACTACTGTACTGTGCACGGATGAGGAACAAGATAAGACGGAAAAATTAATAACTATGACGTAACTGTATAGTAATATAAATAACAGTATATATATTATATACATTACAGTATATATTATAAATTAATATTCTATATAATGTGCATAATAATGTTTCTCCATATTTTACAAATGTTTTTCTAAATGTTTATCCAATTTCAATCTGCCAGAAGAACTTAATAAAGGACTGCATTATGTATTATTATGATTATTTTTATTTGTTTTTTTGTTCCTGATAAAATAAAATAAAATTTATTCACCTTCCTGGAATAATCATAATCATTGACAACAAGCCAAGTACAGTATATAGAATAAATGACAAACAACATGAACAGTTAATGGTTATTTTTTTACTCTCAATTCTCACATGCTGTGCAAATGACATTACATTTCAAATTCGAGAAGGGATTTTCCAAAGCGTTACCATAAACAAAGCCTCCAAGGGTTGGGGGGGGGGGGGGGTGGGTGAGTCATGTGCAGTAATCAGCTAGCCCCATCTCAAAGAGGCTTACAGTACACGCAGGCGCAGTGAGGCGATTGACGCTCGGCTAGGGACGGATTAAAAAACACAATGACTAACTTCAGAAAATGAATGACTCTGTGGAGGGTGTCTGTCGAAAAGAGTTAAAAGTTTGTTGTGCGTGGGGGAGGGATGAAGCATTAGTTGCTCGCAGTTTCAAAGAAATTACATACGGGGAGTACAGTAATTTCAAAAGGCAGTTCATCATAATAATTTGTACAGATTTATTGGGGTAAAGGTCCCCCCAATGGACTAGTGCACAGCGCATTATACCCACATGATAATAATGAATTGCTGCATCCGGAGTCAAATAAAAATGAACAGTGGAGCTTTTGGGTAACCCATGTTGGGACGTGGTCTTTCAAGGATATGAAGGGTTGTCTAGGTGAAGTCCTAAGACCCACCCATACCCCATACATAAGTCCTGCAACACCAATATACCAGTATACCTGGGGAACGCCGATTTCCAAAGTAGTAAAGATACTACATAATGTCTTAAAATCATCCGGTATTATATGTGCTCAAAGTGTTTGAAGATACAGAGGGAAATCACTGTCAATGAGAAGGAGGGTGGAGACGCGGGCACGGCAGCACGCAAAAATAGCAAGGCTGGACTGTGTATGAATAAACTTTATTTAAAGCATAGGAAGTTTAAAACAAGAGGTGGGTGGACCCCCCCGCGCTCTAAGCGTTTCACCCGTTATGGCTTTTTCAAAGAGTGACTTTACTCGTGCACAGCCCCTGAAATACCGGAAGCAAACCGGATGTGACGTCACTCCACCAATGGATGCGAGTCCTCCCTGGTGTATACAGGGAGACCGCAATCCTGGTAAGTGTATGCACATACGAAGTGCATCAGGCACCAAAGGCATGCGAAAGAACACAATTATTAATACATTGAAAATGACTATTCAAATCTGAGGAGTTAATTCCTCCAATAAGACTCGTATAATTGCTGCAGATACTGCAGTATCTGAGGATCTAATGGGCGCTGTCCCCTCCTCACAGGTAAGGAATCAATGTTATTCTATTCTGTGTGTTATTTTTAAGTTGGTAACTGGCTTAGCCAGCCAATATGCAGATAGGGATATGCATGTGAGTTAGACTCTTGCCCGGAGTAGTTGTTATTTTTATGAGTTATTTTGTCTTAAAGTGCGGTGTTTAAGTGTAGTGTTACTAATGGAAGAATAAACGTGAAGGTTGAGGGCTAAGTTCCCCATGTGTGTATATATGTTTTCCTCCTTTTATGCAAAAAAAACCATAGAAGACTGTGTCAGGAAGATCCTGGGCAAGCGGCAGTGCTACAGAATGGGAGCAGTTTGCCACAATGTTTACCCGATGGTTGAAGACTGTCCTTATGGGGATAACTCTCAAGAAGATATCCCTGTCACTGCATATAACGAATACGGTTCAAACAGCTTATGAAAGGGTCTCTACCCTCACACATATAACCCTCATGATGCGAACGCCCTTCATGCCGCATTGATGAAGAAGTGTCCCCCTCTTAATACTTGAGCTAATTCCACACATTAAGCATTCACTGGAAACTAATATGACACCTTTTCCTAAGAGGTCCATTTGACTATGTACAGCAATACTGACACCGTGTTTGTTATACAGTAACATACTATTCTTGCTGAACCTATTTTTGCCTTTCAATAAGGAACCATTTTTCTTAGTAACAAGAACTTCCAATACCCGCCGGATATGATAAACCCTTATTTGTATATATATATTCTGAAACTGGACAGTTACAATCACCTCCCTGGGGTTTTCCCACTCTAGGATACGAACAATATATATAAGAAGGCCATAACTTTTACATTACAGAATATTTGCAGAAAATACAACCTTGTAACATTGATGCACTGTCATCATTAGAGGCATAATACCATATAACTTTACTAGCTTATTGCAAGGTTAAGGGTCTGTGACAGAGTCCGCACATGTAACATATGGTGGCGAAATCTGGAACTATTCAAATGCAGCATTCCCTTCGTTGCCTCTGGTTTCCAATTCATTGAACCTTCTAGGCTCTTCTACTGAATGGCTCCTCTCAAGAAAACTCTACTCTCCAGAAATTTTTATTTCCGTTTTGGGGCAATTAAGAGGCCTTCGGGTTTTGGAGACCTAATTCCTCTGTTACGCAGTCCATATTCAACTTCCTCGGATTTTCCATCACTTTGTGTTTCAGGAATGCCACCCACTTGGCAAAACGTCTTCTGTTGTGGCTGGGTGCCTTACACAGGCATTAGTTTCTGTAGGATCAGACGCTGGGCGGGCCAATAACTTTTCCTGTAATGGAGGACACCTGTGAATTAATGTTCGCACATTGCTTTTTGTCTTAAACTCTACCGCCATCTTTTCTATGTACTGCTTCTGGACCCAAGAGTCTTTCTTAGGTTTGTAACCTTTTTCCCAACTTCATTGAGGAACCCCTGTGGACAGCAGAAGAGTCTAACGTAGCATGCTGCTCAGTCTTCAAAGCCCGAGCTCCTCACCCAGGTCACGCTTTTGTTTCTATGCATCTTGCAGCAGTACGCTCAGATCTAGGTCCTTCCTCAGGTCTTGAAGATGTCCTTCTTATTTCTTTTTTCACTCTGTGCGGCTACTAGTTCATTTTCTTGGAGTTGAGTCATGATTCACAACTCCCAGATGACTCAGAGCAGGCTAAATATTTTTCCTTTTCTTATTTTTCTGACCTGCAGCTGCCGGTGTCCTCCCGGACCTGACATACTCCTCAGCCCAGGGACATACTTGAAATCTAGAGGGTAACTGTCAATGTATTACTTCCTGGTAAAACATTTTTATAATAAATAAAAATAAATTGTCCAGCTCCAGCTGCAGACGGGCCCTCTCTGCGAGCTGTATTTGAGCTCAGTAATCTGGTCTGCAGCTCTTCAATTTGATAATGCAAGTCCCCTCTCAGCCTTCGCTCTTCCCAGTGCTTGCTTGAGTTTGCGTCAATGCATCCATCATATTTTGGAGCGCTGTAGATTTCATCACCAGGGTTGCTGCTGCTCTGTTTTCCAGGCCTCTTATCCTTGGCGTATTAACTCATGGGGATGGAGCAGCCTCTGCTTCTCCACTCTGTCTCTAGTTTCGGACCTTTTCCCACTCCCTCTATACAGCGTCAACGAGCATATAAGCTCCACCTCAGCGATGCTCTGGTGACACGCAGTGTGGACTTCGCTCCTCATATTACTTTCTGTGGGGACACACTGCGTACTCAGATTTTCGTAGATTTGTACTTGGTGTTAGGTCGCCTAGACACTCATCCAGCAGGACCCCACTGCATCTCCTGTGTCTCC
Organism: Ascaphus truei; assembly: GCA_036426205.1. Lineage (NCBI taxonomy): Eukaryota > Metazoa > Chordata > Amphibia > Anura > Ascaphidae > Ascaphus > Ascaphus truei. The sequence continues at coordinate 25,650 of WSYH01000527.1, read as the reverse complement.
TGTAGATGTGTACACAGCCCTTGAGCTGGCTCAGCGTGCTGTCTGTATTTCAAATTTCAAGGGACAATTGTGCCTTCATTTTTTCGCTTGGTGAAGCTTCTTTTCTTCACTAGCCTGGTCAGACGAATTGAATTTCTTCTTTCAGACTTTACATTCTTCTTTCTTTACAGTCTCTAAATCACTCATTGCATCTCTAAAGGCTTCTTCAATTAAAGCAGCTCTGTGTTTAAACATTGGCCCTCTGTTGTGAGTTTGCCACTTCTGTGCTGTGAGAGTGAACTCAGTGTACTTGTACAGCCTCCTTATATTTCGTTTAGGTTAGGCAATCAGTTTATCAGACTTGGTCTGCTTTTCATCTAGGTAGCCATGTAGAATTGGTGTTGGCCTTTTCCAGATAGTCGTCACATCCTCCAACTCACTCTGTAAGAGACGCTCTTTTTCTTCAAAGCCTCATTTCTTGATAGCTGGGAGTATACACATCTGACCTCAGCGTAATCTTCTCGCTCTTTAAAATCCTACGTGCAGGACATGGACAATTTTTGGTGGGCATTTGGAGTGCAGAAAGAAATGAAGGCCTTTATCCGTGATCAGGGATCATTTCCCTTTGCTCCTCTTCTTTGCCATGTTTCGCAGTCCGTGAGCGGATTCTGCCATACCTTGAACTTACAGCACATTCCCTCAGTGCCTTTCTGCCGATTTTTCCTGACAGTGCCGGTCAACGTGGTTGGTCCCTTCCTCTTGATGACCATGGAAAAGCGGTACCTGTTGAAGGATATGTCTTTGAACTACAATACAGCATTGAAACATCATACAGCTGGAACGCTCGGACACCCTCCCCCCCCCGCACACACAAGGCTCAAGGATTTCAACTTCTTATCAACACCTCTGACAAACCATGCACCATGCCACAGCATGCAGAAGTGCGATAAGCTAAGCCCTTCTAATTTGCCTTTTATTCAAACAAACACTCCCTCCCCCCATAGTAATACGATTAACATGTTTGGAGATACAGGGCTAGCTAAGCAAAGCCCTTCTAAAACTGCGATTGTACCTGTAGCAAAACAAGTCAACTTGAAGTTCAAAGCATCATCAACAACACAAACAACAGAGGCCCTCCACGTAAATGTACTGTTGTGATTATCATGAGCTGGGCAGAAGACATGTTGGATAATCCTTAATGCAGGAAAATAGTGATTTTTCTATAGAAGTTCATTGCATTTTAATAGAAATTATTGATTTAAACAATAAAAATTATAATATTTTTATACATTTTTGTTTTTCTATATTTTTTCCCAACTAATGGGAAGTGCAATGCTTTGTGTGAACTGGTTCATAAGAATTTCAGGTCTGCAAGAGGGGTCAGTTTAAAAAATAGATTTATTTTTTAATGCATAATACAGTACAAAATACAGTACCATCTTACACAAAACCCCTCTCCACACCTCTCTCAGTAGTTACTGAATAGAAATTCGTTTTTGCCAAAAAAAAAAAGTGTGTTTAATTTTTTTTACATACATCTTGTTATTGTTTAATCATTTATTTCAGTTAATCAGGCAAAGGAAGGTATGATACAGGTACTTACAGCACTGTAAGTATTGTATGGCACTCAAACTAATCATGTCTGCATTTATAGTTTTTTCATTTTCAGAACTGCCGCAATGAAAAAAGGAAGGGGGGGAAGTGTAAGAATAATAGTACGATGTCATGTACAAACCAGCCTGTATCTTACACAAACCCCCTCTCCCACCCTCCCTGTAGTACATATAGATATTCGTTTTTGTGCCCCCAAAATTTGTTTTAAAAAAAATCTTTTGAAATACTGTATTTTCAGAGCTGTAGCCCCCTCTCCCCGATCCTCCCCCCCATCTCACAATGCCATAACGAAGAGAAAGACAAGAGCTACGTACGTATTATGCATTAAAAAATAAAATCTATTTTTAAACCGACCCCCTCTTGCAGACCTGAAATTCTTATGAACAGTTCAACAAACAAAGCATTGACACATCACTTTAGTTGGGAAAAAAATATATACTGTAGAAAACAAAAACAGTTTTATAAAAAATATTATATTTTTATTATGTAATTAATCATTTCTGTTAATAATGCATAAAATTCTATAGAAAAAAATATTTTCCTGCATTAAGGATATCCAATGTCTTCTGCCGGCTCATGATAATCACGCAAACAGTACATTTACGTGAATGGCTCTGTTGGAGTGCTCGTTGTTGTGTTGTGATAAGCTTGAACTTCAAGTTGACTTGTTTGCTACAGTACATAGCAGTTTTAGAAGGGCTTGCTTAGATCAGCCTGTATCTCACAAACATGTTAATCTTATTACTAGTGGGGGGGGAGGGGTGTTGTGTTGAAGAAAAGGCAAGTTAGAAGGGCTTATCTTATTGCACTTGGCATGCGTGGCATAGTTTGTGAGAGGTGTGAAAAAAGTTGAAATCCTTGAGCCTTTGGTTGGTACGGTGGGGGAGGGTGTGCGAGCTGTATGAAGGATTAACTGTACTGTAGTTCAAAGACATATTTCAACAGGTCATCATAATGTTTTGATCCCCATACCCCAAATAAAAAATCACAGTACTACAGTATGCCACCCACCTCAGAAAGAACATACATGACTAGTGTGAATTAAAAAGCAACAGTACTGTTTAATTCTCATATAATATAATTGATGCAAGCCCATGGTGATAACCCCAAAAAATATATACTGCATTTGTAAAACTTGAATCTCATTGTAACAGGGGACTTGCCCTGTTCAGAAAACTTGCCTCTAATCCAGCAGTGTGCTGGTTAATTGACAGCACCTGGCTGATTAGAGGGTGTTAGAAAAAAAGCCTGCCTCTGAGACAGGAAGTGAGACTCCTTAGCACACGTGTAGACTGAACAAGAGACAGATGTCTTGAGCCTACCAGAAGAGGTGTCAGCAAGACACAGGGGAAAGTACTCTAACTGAAACTGAGAACAAATAAGCCTTCCCCTACAAGAATCAAATAAGACTTTCCTTTCTAAGACTTTTTGTATATCTGCACATATCAAGATATGTTTGGGGCTGGGAGACATGCTAATTCTAAAGGGAGTTGTGGACTGCATAGGTTTCACTAGAAATACTCCCAAGTGGAACAGAAGTTTGTTTTACCCTTTATTTGCATACGTTTGGATGTTTTCTTGTGTTAAAGAAACAGGCAATAAAAGCCTTATTTAATTTCACCTTAAAAAGTCTCCATTGCATACCTCTGCACATGTGCTCCTACACTCATAATATCCATACTTGCCAAGAAGCCATGGCGATAACCAAAAAAAAAAAAAATGTTACAGTACAGTATTATTTTAAAACTTGAACTAATTTCCAAATGAAGGGAATGTACAACAGCATGGGCATTAATAATCACAAAGGTCCCAGGTCCCAACCAAATGAGAATTACACACAGGCGCGAGATGTGATGTGATGCAGGCTCGGGAAGATTAAAGAAACCACAAAGCCAACCCATTTGAAAATGAATGATTTGAGTGAGAGGTTGATAAGAAGTAGCCCCAATAAGAATTAGTTCAGAAAAGCCTGGTCAAAAGTCCACTGTATATGCAAGAGTGTTATACAAACTCAAACCGTCCTTTAAGTGGTATTATCAGGCTTCTGTCCTCTCTTTTCTCTCTCTGGCAGCACACTTGAATCTGAGCTAATTTTTATTTGGCTACTTGTTTGTCTGTAGGGGGGGGGTTAGGGTTAAGGGAAGTACTTGTGGTTCCGGTTGGACCAAAGGGAACGGGCCTAAGGAAAGGGTTGTTACCCTTCAACGTTGCCCTCTTACCCTCCCCCATTATTTATTCTATGTTTATTTGTTTGCAGTTTTTCTTAGTGCTTTTTCCCCCACTCACCTTCCGTGTGTTCTCCCCCTACTCTGTGCTTTTCAGATCCATATATTCTGCATTTACAGTATAGTGGTAGCATTTCCATATTGTGTGATACCTATTGTTCTATTATTACCGCTATTACATTTTTGGCTTATCGTGACTCTTTCGGTTTCTCTGTTAATCAGTGGTGCTGGAGCCTTGTTTTGGTAAATATAGGTGTAACAGTTTATTTAAAACCGTTAAAACCTATAAACATTACCGTAGGTTATCCACTCACACTTTGTAAGTCATAAAAAGGCAGTTGAAGAGTTTTTTATGAAACGGAGTCTCTCACACTAGCTGTGCCCGATCAGTGGTGTCCGTTCTGTGTTAGGTGAGAACTGATTTGGAGATCCTTGGAGACTCAGCCCTGCTGCTTGTGTACTGGTCTGTTCTCCCTGAAAGCCGAACACTTCTCTTCACGTGTCTTTCTCCAAGTATCGCCAGATCTCTGCGTGCACTGCTCCACATCCAGTCATTCGCGGTGGGACAGTTTGTTTTTTACATTTGCATATATATTATATATGTAGAGGTATCAGTACCGTGTTAGCCGAGCTTCATAATCAAAAAATAAATAGATGATACCGTTCTGTGGCTAACAAAATGCTTTTATTTGTGCGAGCTTTCGAGATACACTGATCTCTTCTTCGGCGAGATGTTACAATGAATGAAGCAAGCAAAAGCTATACTATAAACAGTGTCTATTGGAATGTTATCTGTGCTGGCCTTCCCCCGGTGTGGATGTGATAATAATAACTGTGTGGCGAGTTTATCGAGCATTTGCCCGTTCTCGCCGAGCAGCAGTAACCTGGCGGGCCGGAGGTGCCGGGTGCGCGCCGAAGCAGTGGAGAGCGCCTCCCGATCGGGGCGCTCTTCCCTCCCACTGCCGGGTCCGCGGGTCCCCCGGAACCCCCTGCCGCCGTCCCCCACATCGCGGGACACCAGGGCTCCCTGGGGAGCCCCTGGACGCCGTGCAGGGGCGCTGGCACCCGATGACGCGTGACTCGCATCGGTGATGCACGGCACGCCGAGGGAGTGGGGTAGCAAGCCGGGGCATCCCCCGGCTTGCGGAACTAGCCCTGCTCGAATAAATCGTGTCGGTAGTGTATATATTAACACACATTCCCAGATAGCTCAAACTCCTACATCCACCACATCATGAATATATATTATGCCAAAATGAGTGCTATTGAGCATGGCAATTGTATAACGTACAAAAGAAACAGGGGTGCCCAATGCTACATCAAATTGACAAAACATATATGGTAATGGTATATAAGTATAAATACTTGAATAATAATAGTAATAACTTGGTTTTTAGTTAAACTCTTTGGCCAAAGGTCGTAAGCCTGCATACCAACGTCAAGGTAAAACAAAATGCAGGTCCTAACACCAAAACTGTGAACCTTCCTGTTACCTCTGTATGAGGGGAAGGAACTGCTGTGAGTCCTGTCCATTTCAGCAAGTTGCTGAAACTCTCAAGTTAAAAATGTGGGGGGGGCGAGCTCTGGGGGGAGGTGCCACCTAAACCTCCAGAGACTGTTACCAGTCAGAAATTAATAACACACATTCCCAGATAGCTCAAACTCCTACATCCACCACATCATGAATATATATGTATGCCAAAATGACTGCACTGAGCGTGGCAAATGTATACGTACAACAGAAGACATACACTACACTACCGACACACTTTATTGTCATCGCCAGATCCGCAAGCCGGGAGATTTCCGGCTTGCTAGTGGCCGCCCTCGGCATGCCGCGCATAAAACGAGACGTCACCGACGCGCGGTCACGCGTCATCGGGAGCGTGCGCCCCCTGCACGCGCGTCCAGGGCTCCCCGAGGGAGCCCTGGTGTCCCGCGATGTGGGGGACGGCGGCAGGGGGTTCCGGGGGACCCGGCGGACCCGGCAGCGGGAGGGAGAGCGCCCCAATCGGAGGGCGCTCTTTCGCTGCTTCGGCGCGCGCCCGTCACCCTCCGGCGCGCGCCAGGCTACTGCTGCGGCCGAGAACGGGCAAATGCTCGAATAAACTCGGCCGCAGCAGTATATATATATATATATATATATATTGTTTTAATAATATATATATGATATATATATTATATATATAGATATATATATACTGCTGCGGCCGAGGTTTATTCGACATTTGCCCGTTCTCGGCCGCAGACAGTTGCCTGGCGCGCGCCGGAGGGTGACGGCGGCGCGCGACGAAGCAGCGAAGAGCGCTCTCCGATCGGGGCGCTCTCCCTCCCGCTGCCGGGTCCGCGGGTCCCAGGAACCCCCTGCCGCCGTCCCCCACATCGCGGGACACCAGGGCTCCCTCGGGAGCCTGGACGCGCGTGCAGGGGCGCAGAACTCGATGACGCGTGACCGCGCGTCGGTGATGCGCGGCATGCCGAGGGGCGGCCACTAGCAAGCGGGAAATCTCCCGGCTTGCGGATCTGGCCGATGAGCAATAAAGTGTGTCGGTAGTGTAGTGTATGTCTTCTGTTGTACGTATAACTTTGCCACGCTCAGTAGCAGTCATTTTGGCATACATATATATTCATGATGTGGTGGATGTAGGGTTGAGCTATGGGAATGTGTGTTAATTAATTTCTGACTGGTAACAGTCTGGAGGTTAGGTGGCACCTCCCCCCAGAGCCGCCCCTCCCCACATTTTTAACTTGAGAGGTTCTAGCAACTTGCTGAAATGGACAGGACTCACAGCAGTTCCTTCCCCTCATACAGAGGGTAACAGGAATGGTTCAAGTTTTGGTGTTAGGACCTGCATTTTGTTTACCTGACGTTGGTATGCAGGCTTACGACGCTTTGGCCAAAGAGTTTAACTAAATAACCAAGTTATTACTATTATTCAAGTATTTATACTTTATACTCATTACATATATGTTTGTCAATTGATGTAGCATTGGGCACCCCTGTCTTCTGTTGTACGTATACAATTGCCATGCTCAATAGCACTCCTTTGGCATAAATATATATTCATGATGTGGTGGATGTAGGAGTTTGAGCTATCTGGGAATGTGTGTTAATATACACTACGACACGAATTTCGAGCAGGGCTAGTCCGCAAGCCGGGGGATGCCCCGGCTTGCTAGCCCACTCCCTCGGGTGCCGTGCATCACCGATGGAGGTCACGCGTCATCGGGTGCCAGCGCCCCCTGCACGCGCGTCCAGGGGCCGAGGGAGCCCTGGTGTCCCGCGATGTGGGGGACGGGGCAGGGGGTTCCGGGGGACCCGGCGGACCCGGCAGTGGGAGGGAGAGCGCCCCGATCGGAGGGCGTCTTCCACTGCTTCGGCGCGACCCGGCACCCTCGGCGCGCGCCAGGTTTGCTGCGGCCGAACGGGCAAATGCTCGAATAAACTCGGCCACAGCAGTATATATATATCACAACCACACCGGGGGAAGGACCAGCACAGATAACATTCCAATAGACAACTGTTTATAGTATAGCTTTTGCTTGCTTCATTCATTGTAACATCCGGAAGAAGAGATCAGTGTACTCGAAAGCTCGCACAAATAAAAGCATTTTGTTAGCCACAGAACGGTATCATCTATTTATTTTTTGATTATGAAGCTCGGCTAAAACACGGTACTGATACCTCTACATATATATATATATGCAAATGTAAAAAAAACAACTGCCCGACCGCGAATGGACTGGATGTGGAGCAGTGCACAGGCAGAGATTTGCGATACTTGGAGAAAGACACGTGAAGAGGAAGTGTTCGGCTGTCAGGGAGAACAGACGCCAGTACACAGAGCAGCAGGGCTGAGTCTCCAGAGGATCTCCAAATCAGGTTATCACCTAACACAGAACGGACACCATGATGGGGCACAAGCTGAGTGTGAGAGACTCGTTTCATTAAAAACTCTTCAACTGCCTTTTATGAATTACAAAGTGTGAGTGGATAACCTACGGTAATGTTTATAGGGTTTAACGGTTTTAAATAAACTGTTACACTATATTTCCCAAAACAAGGGCTCCAGCACACACTGATTAACAGAGAAACCGAAAGAGTCACGAATAAGCCAAAATGTAATAGCCGGTAATAATAGAACAATAGGTATCACAAAAATATGGAAATGCTACACGACTATACTGTAAATGCAGATATATGGATCTTGAAAAGCCACAGAGTAGGGGGGAGAGACACATGGAAGGTGAGTGGGGGAAAAAGCACTAAAGGAAAAACTGCAAAAACAAATAAACATGAAAATAATGGGGGAGGGTAAGAGGGGCAAAGTTGAAGGGTAACAACCCTTTCCTTAGGCCCGTTCCCTTTGGTCCAACGGAACCACAAGGACTTCCTTAACCCTAACCCCCCCCCTACAGACACAAAGTAGCCAAATAAGAATTAGCTCAGATTCAAAGGTGGCTGCCGAGAGAGAGAAAGAGAGGACAGAAGCTGATAATACCACTTAAAGGACGGTTTGAGTTTGTATACACTCTTGCATATACAGTGGACTTTTGACCAGGGCTTGATTCTGAACTAATTCTATTTGGCTACTTCTTATCAACACCTCTCACAAATCATTCATTTTCAAATGGTTGGTTTGTGGTTTTAATCTTTCCGAGCCTGCAATCACAGTTTGCGCCTGTGTGTGTAATCTCTTTGGTTGGGACCTGGGACCTTTGTTGATTATTAATGCCCATGAGTGTGTAACTTCCCATTCATTGGAAATTAGTTCAAGTTTTAAAAAAGATACTGTACTGTAAAACATTTTTTTTTTTTTTGGTTATCGCCATGGCTTGCTTAGCAAGTATGGATATTATGAGTGTAGGAGCACATGTGCAGAGGTATGCAATGGAGACTTTTTAAGGTGAAATTAAATAAGGCTTTTATTGCGCCTGTTTTTAACACAAGAAAACATCCAAACGTATGCAAATAAGGGTAAAACAAAGCTTCTGTTCCACTTGGGAGTATTTCTAGTGAAACTATGCAGTCCACAACTCCCTTTAGATTAGCATGTCTCCCAGCCCCAAACATATCTTGATATGTGCAGATATACAAAAAGTCTTAGAAAGGAAAGTCTTATTTGATTCTTGTAGGGGAAGGCTTATTTGTTCCTCCAGGTTAGAAGTACTTTCCCCTGTGTCTTGCTGACAGCCTCTTCTGGTAGGCTCAAGACATCTGTCTCCTGTTCAGCTCACAGGTGTGCTAAGGAGTCCACTTCCTGCTCAGAGGCAGGCTTTTTCTAACACCTACTAATCAGCCAGGTGCTGGTCAATTAACCAGCACACTGCGGATTAGAGGCAAGTTTTCTGAACAGGGCAAGTCCCCTGTTACAATGAGATTCAAGTTTTACAATGCAGTAATATTTTTGGGGTTATCACCAGGGCTTGCATAGCAATAGAAATTATGAGAATTAAACAGTACTGTTGCTTTTTAATTCCACACTAGTCATGATGTTCTTTCTGAGGTGGGTGGCATACTGTAGTACTGTGATTTTTATTTTGGGGTATGGGGATCAAAACATTATGATGACCTGTTGAGAATATGTCTTTGAACTACAGTACAGGTAATCCTTCATACAGCCGCACACCCTCCCCCACCCGTACACACACAAGGCTCAAGGATTTCAACTTTTTTCAACACCTCTCACAAACTATGCCACGCACTCGCCAGTGCATAAGATAAGCCCTTCTAACTTGCCTTTTCTTCAACACAACACCCTCCTCCCCCCACTAGTAATAAGATTAACATGTTGTGTGAGATACAGGCTGATCTAAGCAAGCCCTTCTAAAACTGCTATGTACTGTAGCAAACAAGTCAACTTGAAGTTCAAGCTTATAACAACACAACAACAGAGCACTCCAACAGAGCCATTCACGTAAATGTACTGTTGCGTGATTATCATGAGCTGGCAGAAGACAGTTGGATAATCCTTAATGCAGGAAAATAGATTTTTTTTCTATAGAATTTATTGAATTATTAACAGAAATGATTAATTACATAATAAAAATATAATAATTTTTATAAAACTGTTTTTGTTTTTCTACAGTATATATTTTTTCCCAACTAAAGTGATGTGCAATGCTTTGTTTGTTGAACTGTTCATAAGAATTTCAGGTCTGCAGAGGGGGTCGGTTTAAAAAGATTTTATATTTTTAATGCATAATACAGTACAGTAGCTCTTGTCTTTCTCTTCGTTATGGCATGTGAGATGGGGGGGAGATCGGGAGAGAGGGGGCTACAGCTCTGAAAATACAGTATTTCAAAAGATTTTTTTAAAACAAATTTTGGGGGCCAAAAACGAAATCATATAGTAACTACAGGGAGAGGGTGGGAGAGGGGGGTTTGTGTAAGTACAGGCTGGTTTGTACATGAACATCGTACTATTATCTTACACATTCCCCCCCTTCCTTTTTTCATTGCGGCAGTTCTGAAAATGAAAAGAAACTATAAATGCAGACATGATTAGTTTGAGTGCCATACAATACTTACAGTGCTGTAAGTACCTGTATCATACCTTCCTTTGCCTGATTAACTGAAATAAATGATTAAACAATAACAAGATAGTATTGTAAAAAAAATTAAACACACTTTTTTTTTTGGCAAAAACGAATTTCTATTCAGTAACTACTGAGAGAGGGTGGGAGAGGGGGGGTTTGTGTAAGAGGTACTGTATTTTGTACTGTATTATGCATTAAAAAATAAATCTATTTTTTAAACTGACCCCTCTTGAGGACCTGAAATTCTTATGAACAGTTCAACAAACAAAGCATTGCACTTCCCATTAGTTTGGGAAAAATATATAGAAAAACAAAAAATGTTTTATAAAAAATATTTATTTTATTTTTGTTTTAATCAATAATTTCTATTATAAAATGCAATAGAACTTCTATAGAAAAAAATACATTTTTCCTGCATTAAGGATTATCCAACATGTCTTCTGCCCAGCTCATGATAATCACACCACATACACACTCATCCAAAGGTGGGAAGGGATCTGATCTTAGCACCCAGGATAACCACCTTCAGAGAAAAAAGAGAGCGCCCAATCCTAGTGCAATATGTAAAATAATATCATTTAATATACAAAAAAGAGTCCAACAATTTATAACTCACAAACAACATGAATAAAAGAGCATTTTATGAGTAATACTCACAGAAACTCTGCTGTTCTGCTCACACGCCTCTCCACTGCACACGATCAGGACACGATCAAAACCCCTCTGAGCCACCGTCCAGCAGGAACTCAGGTATCGTGTCACTTCTCCTAGTGTCCTCCGGAAACAATCTGCATGTGCAATGGGTGCCAGACTGGGTAAACCAAAACAGGAACCGTGAGGAGTAAGCTGTCAGCATCAACGTCTTTGAGTCCCAAATGAAGAGGTATGGTGTTTGCTTTCTCTCACTAGCAATTCACCCAGTAGTTTCTTCACATCAAGTGATTTCATCAGGGGATGTGAAGAAACTAGAAGGGTGAATTGCTAGTGAGAGCAAGCAAACACCATACCTCTACATTTGGGACTCAAAGACATTGATGCTGACAGCTTACTCCTCACGGTTCCTGTTTTGGTTTACCCGGTCTGGCACCCATTGAATATGTGGATTGTTTCGGAGGACACTAGGAGAAGTGACACATATAAATATAATATATATATATATAATATTATATATATATAATATATATATATATATATATAATATATATATATATATATATTACAACAAGACAACTGCCTGCAACAGACTAAGCAAAGATAGTACTTAAATTAGTAATATAATAACCACTAACGGTGCTAGGGACTAGAAGTAATATAACAATGAAAAGAAAAAGAAAAGTGTCCCAACTCAGCACTCAAGTATACTCAGAACAAATATCAAAGAAAATTATGATTTATTTAAAGGCGCAAATAATCAAACATAAAATACAAAAAATATTAAAACAAACCCTGACATCCTCCTGTGATAGAATATGTATTAGACAGGGGAAATCCCCTATGAAGATACTGATGGACCCCTAATACCCAAGACAAAGGAAAAAAAGCCAATAAGCACAAAATATATGTAGAACAAGGTGTTAACAATAACCCCTTGAACCTACAAGGCCGGCCTCACCCCTAGTAAATATAAAACCACACAGCAAGCATAGATACTGCTGCGGCAGCTTTTATTCTAACACATCGCCGGTTTTTCCCTGGCTTTTTCCTGGAATGCGACGCACTTCACCTGGCGCATGCCGCGTTAATTTTGCGTTCCCAGCCACGGGTCATGCGCGGCTGACGCGCGGTTGATGCGTTTATTGAGAATGGTTCGGATTTAATAGGTTGCAATTCTTCACGTGTCCGCCAGATGGCAGATATTCATGAATTGTAATACGCATGCGCTTCAGTAATATGTCGACTTGCAGGTGTTTGTTTAAAAAAGATACCACACTGTGCTATTGTAACTTGGCCTTGAGACTGAAGGAAGAGGTTGCAAAAATGTATCAATTTAGGCTTTTCAGATTAAAGAAAGACAAAGACCAGTTTCGGTTACAGTATTCTCCAGAGACCCGCCCGCCATGAGTGTTCAAGTGCAGCCCGCTTTCCAAAAACCCGACAGAAGTTACGCGTATTTGATATGGGCCGCGATTAATGCAACAGAGGATAAGATGGCAACAGTTGTTCAAATTTATCAGTATTTTGTCAAAAACTATGACTTTTACAAATTTTCGCCAGCTCCTCATACGTGGAAGCGTGCAATAAGGAAAAGGTTATGTAGCGATCCCTGTTTTTATCGTATTGAGCCACAATTTGTTGGACGGTATTGGTGTGTATCACCAGCTTTTTCCTGTATCTATGATCATGATGACGGCAAAAGGTGAAGGGTCGTGTTAAAACCAACTAAGAAACGACAGTCGCTGCAAAGCAATGCACCAGCACTGGCTTCCAATGACGGTCCCGCCGTCAGTGACAACCCTGAGCCTGAGCCGGATTTTGCATGCAGTTTCGATCAAGCTTGCATGTACCTAAGAAAATTCCAGCCTCATCAGCTAACTACAGGTGGACTAGTCCCACTGCAAACTATCGACGTGGATGATCAAGAACGCTGGACTGGCAGTGGACCGGCGCTGGCGCCAGCTGAATGGGAAATTCTATGGTGAGCATTGTTGCCGTATTATTTTCTTGTTTTTTTTATTTTGACAATACAGTATCAATATCGGTGTGATTCAAAAGTCTAGCAATTTTCCTGTAAGCAATATTATTGGCTGAGCGGCTTCTACAGTACTGTACTGCAGATACTGAACTACTGTATTGGTGGAACGCTAGGCGCATGCGCATTGGAACCTTCTTGAAACGCATACAGTATGCGTGTCATTACATCAACTGTAGGCGCATGCGCATGTGAACAGTAGACGCCCCCCGGTAAAATTATTGGTGGGACTGGCTGGGAACTTCTTTAGGGGGCTGACCATTATAGTAAAAACTTTCTTTTTGTTTTTCCTCAGAAAAGAAAACGGCTAATGGAGGGATTTCGATGGATAATATCGCTTTGTGTAACAATGCCTGCTGAATCGGATTTAAAAAATCACGTACCAGAGTCTACAGTTTAGCGGCCGTAGTTAATGATTAGGATAGAATACTGTAGATACTGTACCTGAAACAGTATACTGATGTTTTCCGGCCGGTACTGTACAATACTTTTTTATATACAGTACAGTATACTGTGTAATAAACCCGAAAAAATAAAAACTATGCATTTATTCTACATGTACAGTATCACATACATTATGTGTCTTCAACAGTATACAGTGCCAGTACATACAGTACAGTACAGTTTGTGTCTTCTATTTATTTTTAATACTCTTATACTGAGCATGCCTACAGTATACAGTGCAGTATGCCTCGACATTCTAGAAACACTGTATTTTGTTACAGTAGCAAAGGAGCAAATGGAACAATGTAAAACAAATCAACATGTTCTTTTATTGGTGGAGTAAGTACAAAATCATTTATTTACAAATACTGTACAATGTAGAAACATTTTAAGTGCACAGCAATTCAAAACATCAACAGGTGTACTGTTACTGTTACTGCTACAGTTGTGAAAACATTTATGTCAGTCAGTATGGTTTACAGTCACATGTTTTAAAAACAAATTCTTTATTCATAAAATAAGCAAAACGCAACATCTCCTTTATTAAAGAACGGCAAGTCAAAATATATACTGTATAGTGGGATGGTGTGCAAAACAGTCTGCACCAGTACAGTCCTTAAGGGCAGCAAACAGGGCGGGTTTTCAGGGTAACCTTTGAAAACCGTGCCTGTTTGCGGCCCCCAGGGACTGGAATTGTGCAGGTCCTGTGTGTGTGGACAGCAAGTTAAAACATTTCTGTATAAATACAAGTAAAAAAACACACAACAACATCTCCTTTATTTAAGTAAAGCAGGTCAAAACATGTAGAGTACAATACAGTTCAGCACAACAGTATGGTCTTACCTGTGATTACAAAAAAAACTTTATTCATAAAATACAGTATACAAACGAAACATCTCCTTTATTAAAGAAACATATACAGTACAGTGGGATGGTGTGCAAAACTGTCGGTCAGACCTGCACCACTACAGTCCTCAAGGGCAGAAACAGGGCAGGTTTTCAGGACAACCTTGAAAACCGTGCCTGTTTGTGGCCCTCAGGGACTGGAATTGTGCAGGTCCTATGTGTGTGGACAGCAAGTTAAAATATTTCTGTATAAATACAAGTAAAAAAACACACAACAACATCTCCTTTATTTAAGTACAGCAGGTCAAATCATGTCGAGTACAATACAGTTCAGCACAACAGTATGGTCTTACAGAAAGTCCTCCACATTGTCCGTCCATGGCCAATTCCTTGCATGGCGCAAACGCCATTAATGCAGTCTCGAACGCCTTTCATTACAGGATCTGTAATTGGAAAAAAGAGCCGCATTTCATCCAGAATGTTCTTTCTTAAATTGGCAGGAAGCGCCTTTTTATCGCGATTTCCTTCGTAGTTCACTTTGAAGGCCCAGTCACAGTACAACGAGTAGGGAACATGGTGCTTAAAAAGTAACAAGGCATACTTGTGGGGTGCACCAGCACTCTTCACCCTATACTTCTCCCTGAGCGCCGGTGGCAGATCGCACAGGGTGATGTTGGGCACCGTATCGATGAGAGCGAATGTAGGTCTTTTGGGAGTGGGTGTGCTTGAGGCGACGGGCAATGATAGGTTGTCTGGGAGGAAGCTTTCCTCCGGTCTTGGTCGCCGTGTTGTCTCCTGGCGTGGTCTTGACGGGGTTTTCATGTCCTCCTCAACGGCATACATGTACACTACATCTTCTGCTGGAGGGGGTGCGCTTGGTGATGGAAGGGGGTCGAAGGTCCCATTCATCACATCCATGTCATCCCCCTTCTCCAGCGTCGGGGAAACAGGGGCATTAACACCGAGCAAATTTTGTATACCCGCTATGTCAGCCTCTATCTTCTCCATCCGTTGCTCCACTTTTAGCATGGTCTCCAGAAGCAAATCTATCTTTTTTAGCACAAAATTGTTCCCGGGGAAATCCCCAGTTATCCCAATCAGCATCCGGTCTAACGAGCTGCTTCTTGTGCATGGCGTCTGGAAATCTGGGTGGATGGGTGCAACGGAGGATGAGATGGGGGTTCCATGGAGAGACGCGGCAGCGACGTCGAAGAAGGGTGGAGGAGGTGACCTGTGGATGTCCGGTAGAGGAGAAGCGGTAGCGTCGTCGAAGAGGGATGGAGAAAGTGACCTATGGATTTCCGGGCGAGAAGCAGAGTCGTCTAAGAGCAAAGGAGAAAGTGACCCGTGGATTTCAGAGGCAGGATAGAACTGGAGAAGATGGCCTTTGGGTTTCCGTGAGGGCGACGGCAGCGTCAAAGACGAGGGGTGGAGAAGACAGGCTGAAGATTTCCGGGACAGCGGCGGCAGAGTCGTCGAAGCGTATGTGAGGAAGTGGTCTGCGGGTTCGATGGGTTGGCTGCCAATCGTTTTGTGTCGAGAGTACATCACCGTATATCTTCTTGACATAATAAGGCTGACGTCTATGAAAACCCTTAGCCTTTGGGGTCAGCAGAAGGTTTTCTTTATTGGCCTTAGCCTGTCGCTTTTGCCTTTACGTGGAAACGGCAACCGCCTTTCGCTTTTTCTGCTTGACAGGCACGGCAGAGGCGAGTGGGTTCCTGTGTCCGTAGAATCGGGGTTGCTCCATCGAAGCAGGTGGCACAATGCAGTATCTGGACAAGGGCAAGTTCAGATAAAGATCATCGAGTGGTGGGCTATGCAAAGTGTGTAACCTTTTATGCATGGCGACCAGGTACAGGTGTTGAAAGTGGGCGTACTCTAATGTGAGTCATTACCGTATAAATACACCATCCATTTTGTGGATTCACTGCACATTGAATACACATCGACTAAACATCGAATATACATTCTTGTGTTTGTATTTCTTTCTACTCGCAGCAATGCCTGTTAAAAAGATTTCCAAGGAGCTCAGCATGCGAATTAAGGACATGTACACGAGCGGACACCAAATTGCTGCTATCCAATGCTGGTTAGCTACTTCTGGCATCGTTGTGCCAGCAACCACCATGAGCTATCATTCACACGGAAAAAACAGAGACCGCAAAAGGGCACCAAGGGTAACTAACGCGTAAGTATATTTATACAACTTAAAAAAAAAATAATTTTAATTTAAATCTAATATTTTTGTTATTTCTGTTGATTTATATTACAACAGTATATATATTTTGTATATTTATATTTATATCAGTACAGTATATATATTTTGTATATTTATATTTATATTACAACAGTATATATATTTTGTATATTTATATTTATATTACAACAGTATATATATTTTGTATATTTATATTTATATATAATTTTTATATTGCTGCATATTAATAAAACAATATATTTTCTTTACATTGTAGGGAGACAACTCTTCTGGTGGACAAAATAAATGAGGATAATGTTGAGAAGAGTGCATTAAGGGTCAAATACACTCTGCAGGAAAATCACAATCTGACTGTATCCGAGACCAGCATAAAGAAGATGAGACGCAGCATTGGATGGAAATATGGACGTGTGAGGTTAGTACTGGACAGTACAGGAAGTAAAAATGTTGTTTAGGAAACTGTACTGTACCGCTAAAATTATTTATTCCTTGTCATTACAGAGCGTACCCCATGATACGGGACGCAAATAAAATCAAAAGAGTGGTCCAGGCCCAGGCATGGATCGACAGTGGGGAGACTTTCCAGGATTGCATCTTCACTGATAAGTCTACTGTGTCGCTGGAGAGATTTGCAAGCTTTGCATTCCACAAAAAAGGCCGCATACCTTTGAAGCCGCGGCCAAAACACCCCGTGAAGCTGCATGTGTGGGGTGCCATCTCTAGGCGTGGACAGGATGCATTGTCATCTTTGAAGGTAAAATATATCAAATATAATGTAGCCTTATGCACTGTACTTTACTAGTGTAGCCTTACTGTATGCACTGTACTGTACTATTGTGCAGTTTTTTGAGCACTTTTCTTTTCTTGCTATAGGAATCATGAATAAAGCTTTCTTCCAAGACAACATTGTCCCTGAGTGTAATATATCACACGCGAGTTCCCCAATGGTCACCGCTTCTACCAGGACAATGATCCGAAGCACACCGCGTCAAAAGCGCATATCCTTGAGCGCGGTATCAACTGGGTGAAGACGCCAGCGGAGTAAGTGCAGTAGACCGTCTCTCATTTTTTTCCCCACTGTTTTTACTGTGTACTGTATCTCTTAAACTAATTGACCTTTTTTTCCAATAACAGATCGCCAGACTTCAATCCGATCGAAATGGTCTGGCATCAGCTGAAGGACCATATCCGGAAAGTGGCGAAACCCTCCAAAAAGGATGAGTTATTGAAAGGCATAATGAGTTTTTGGAACGATGTACTCCCCGTGGAACGCTGCAATAAATATATAGACCATCTTGCGACGGTGTTGCCCATTGTGATCGCGCGTAAAGGGCAAGCATCAGGAAAGTAGTACTGTGCAGTAGTATTGTAAGTACAGTATGATACAGGTAAGTATGGTACAGATTTTTTCTTTCCCAATAGTTAAAGTATACAGTACAGTAGTTACAGTTTTTTCTTTACAGAGAGAGCAGCACCAGCCATCAGGTTACATATAGTTGTATTTAACAGTAGTCAGAGTATACAGTTCAGTAGTTCCAGTATACAGTAGACTAGTTTGACAGTAGTACAGTAACTGCCTACTAACTGGTCATTTTTTCTTTTCAGAGAAAGCAGCACCAGCCATCTAAAGTAGTACTACATATCACACAATTCCATAATACAGTACACACATACAGTAACTGAACTAATTTTTGTTTTCTTGTCGTTTCAGGAAAAAAGGGTGGCCTGGGGGGAAGTGGGGTGTTGTGTCCAGTCTAATCTGTTTGTACAGTCAAATGTACAGTATATAAACAGCAGTATTGATGTACACAAAACCTCTCCTCTCTCAATGAACTACTGTACTGTGCACGGAATGAGGAACAAGATAAAGACGGAAAAAATAATATTACTATGTACAGTATACTGTATATATATATATATACAGTATATATATATTATACATTACAGTGTATATATATTATTAAATAATATTCTTATAAATGTGCATAATTAATGTTTCTCCATATTTTACAAATGTTTTCTAAATGTTTATCCAATTTCAATCTGCCAGAAGAACTTAATAAAGACTGCATTATGTATTATTCATGATTATTTTTATATTTGTATTTTTTTGTTCCTGATAAAATAAAATAAATATTTATTCACATTCCTGGTAATCATAATCATTGACAACAAGCAAGTACAGTATAAGAATAAATGACAAACAACATGAATCAGTTAATGGTTTTTTTTTACTCTCAATTCTCACAATGCTGTGCAAATCAGATTTACATTTCAAATTCGAGAAGGGATTTTCCAAAGCGTTACCATAAACAAAGCCTCAAAGGGTTGGGGGGGGGGGGGTGGGTGAGTCATGTGCAGTAATCAGCTAGCTCCCATCTCAAAGAGGCTTACAGTACACGCAGGCGCAGTGAGGCGATTGACGCTCGGCTAGGGACGGATTAAAAACACAATGACTAACTTCAGAAAATGAATGACTCTGTGGAGGTGTCTGTCGAAAAGAGTTTGTGTGTGCGTGGGGGAGGGATGAAGCATTAGTTGTGCTGCAGTTCAAAGAAATTACATACTGTGGAGTACAGTAATTTCAAAAGGCAGTTCATCATAATAATTTGCTACAGAATTATTGGGGTAAAGGTCCCCCCAATTGACTAGTGCTACAGAGCATTATACCCACATGATAATAATGAATTGCTGCATCCGGAGTCAAATAAAAATGAACAGTGGAGCTTATATGGTTTAACCCCTAGTTGGGACGTGGTCTTTCAAGACTATGAAGGGTTGTCTAGGTGAAGTCCTAAGACCCACCAATACCCCATACATAAGTCCTGCAACACAATATACCAGTATACCTGGGGAAGCTCCGATTTCCAAAGTAGTATAAAGATACTCACATAATGTCTTAAAATCATCCGGTTATTCATGTGCTCAACGCTGTTTGAAGATACAGAGGGAAATCACTGTCACTGAGAAGGAGGGTGAGACAGCGGGCACGGCAGCACAGCAAAAATAGCAAGGCTGGACTGTGCTATGAAATAACTTTATTAAAGCATAGGAAAGTTTAAAACAAGAGGTGGGGTGGCACCCCCCGCGCCTCTAACGCGTTTCACCCGTTATGGGCTTTTTCAAAGAGTGACTTTACTCGTGCACAGCCTCCTGAAATACCGGAAGCAAACCGGATGTGACGTCACTCCACCAATTGGATGCGAGTACTCCCTGGCTGGTATACAGGGAGACCGCAATCCTGGTAAGTGTATGCACATACGAAGTGCATCAGGCACCAAAGGCATGCGCAAAGAACACAATTAATTAAATACATTGAAAATTGACTATTCAAATCTGAGGAGTAAATTCCTTCCAATAAGACTCGTATAATTGCTGCAGATACTGCAGTATCTGAGGATCTAATGGGACGCTGTCCCCTCCTCACAGTTAAGGACTCAATGTTATTCTATCTGTGTGTTATTTTTAAGTTGGTAACTGGCTTAGCCAGCCAATATTGCAGATAGGGATATGCATGTGAGTTAGACTCTTGCCAGGAGTAGATGTTATTTTTATGAGTTTATTTTTTCTTAAAGTGACGGTGTTTAAAATTGTGAGTGTTACTAATGGAAGAATAAACCGCTGAAGGTTGAGGGCTAAGTTCCCCATGTGTGTATATATGTTTTTCCTCCTTTTATGCAAAACAAACCATAGAAGACTGTGTCAGGAAGATCCTGGGCAAGCGGCAGTGCTACAGAATGGGAGCAGTTTGCCACAATGTTTACCCGATGGTTGCAACTGTCCTTATGGGGATAACTCTCCAAGAAGATTATCCCTGTCACTGCAGTAAACGAATACCGGTTCAAACAGCTTATGAAAGGGTCTCTACCCTCACACCATATAACCCTCATGATGCGAGGCGCCCTTCATGCCGCATTGATGAAGAAGTGTCCCCTCTTAATACTTGAGCTAATTCCACACATTAAGCATTCACTGGAAACTAATATGACCCTTTTCCTAAGAGGTCCATTTGACTATGTACAGCAATTACTGACACCGTGTTTCGTCATACAGTAACATACTATTCTTGCTGAACCTATTTTTTGCCTTTCAATAAGGAACCATTTTTCTTAGTAACAAGAACTTCCAATACCCGCGGATATGATAAACCTTATTTGTATATATATATTCATGAAACTGGACAGTTTCAATCACCTCCCTGGGGTTTTCCCACTCTAGGATACGAACAATATTATATAAGAAGGGCCATTAACTTTTTACATTACAGACATTTTCAGAAAATACAACCTTGTAACATTGATGCACTGCTCATCTTAGAGGCATAATACCATATAACTTTACTAGCTTATTTGCAAGGTTAAGTGTCTGTGACAGAGTCCGCACATGTAACATATGGTGGCGAAATCTGGAACTATTCAAATGCAGCATTGCCCTTCGTTGCCTCTGGTTTCCAATCATTGAACCTTCTAGGCTCTTCTTACTGAAATGTCTCCTCTCAAGAAAACTTCTACTCTCCAGAAAATTTTTATTTCCGTTTTGGGGCAATTAAGAGGCCTTCGGGTTTTGGAGACCTAATTTCCTCTGTATAAACGCAGTCCATATTAACAACTTCCTCAGGATTTTCCATTCACTTTGTGTTTTCAGGAACTGCCACCCACTTGGCTAAAACGTCTTCTGTTGTGGCCTGGGTGCCTTCACAGGCATTAGTTTCTGTAGGATACAGACGCTGGGGCTGGGCCAATAACTTTTCCTGTAATGGAGACACCTGTGAATTACTGTTCCGCATTGCTTTTTTTGTCTTAACTCTACCGCCATCTTTTCTATGTACTGCTTCTGTGACCCAAGAGTCTTTCTTAGGTTTGTAACCTTTTCTCCAACTTCATCTGAGGAACCTCCTGCTGGACAGCAGAAGAGTCTAACGTAGCATGCTGCTCAGTCTTCAAAGCCTCGAGCTCCTCACCCAGGTCACGCTTTTGTTTCTATGACATCTTGCAGCCAGTACGCTCAGACTCTAGGTCCTTCCTCAGGTCTTGAAGATGTCCTTCTCTATTTCTTTTTTCACTCTGTGCGGCTACTAGTTCATTTTCTTTGGAGTTGAGTCATGATTCCACACCTCCCAGCTGACTCAGAGCAGGCTTAAATATTTTTCCTTTTCTTTATTTCTGACCTGCAGCTGCCGGTGCTCCTCCCGGACCTTGACATACTCCTCCGCCCAGGACATACTTGAAATCTAGAGGTAACTGTCAATGTATTACTTCCTGGTAAAACATTTTTATAAATAAATAAATAAATTGTCCAGCTCCAGCTGCAGCCGGGCCCTCTCTGCGAGCTGTATCTTGAGCTCAGTAATCTGCGTCTGCAGCTCTTCAATTTGATAATGCAAGTCCCCTCTCAGCCTTCAGCTCTTCCCAGTGCTTGCTCTGAGTTTGCGTCAATGCATCCATCATATTTTGGAGCGCTGTAGATTTCATCACCAGGGTTGCTGCTGCTTCTGTTTTCCAGGCCTCTTTCTCCTTGGCGTATTAACTCATGGGGATGGAGCAGCCTCTCTGCTTCTCCACCTCTGTCTCTAGTTTCTGGACCTTTTCCCACTCCCTCTTATACAGCGTCAACTAGCATCTAAGCTCCACCTTCAGCGATGCTCTGGTGACACGCAGTGTGGACTTCAGCTCCTCATACTTCTCTGTGGGGACACACTGCGTACTCAGATTCCTGTAGCATTTGTACTTGGTTAGTCGCCTAGACACTCTCATCCAGCAGGACCCACTGCATCTCCTTGTCCTCCTGTAGATGTGTACACAGCCCTTGCAGCTGGCTCAGCAGTGCTGTCTGTATTTCTAAATTTTCAAGGGACAATTGTGCCTTCATTTTTTCTGCTTGGTGAAGCTTCTCCTTTTCTTCACTAGCCTGGTCAGACGAATCTGAATTTTCTTCTTTCAGACTTACATTCTCTTTCTTTACAGTCTCTAAATCACTCATTGCATTCTCAAAGGCTTCCTTCAATGTACACAGCTCTGTGTTTAAACCATGGCCCTCCTGTTGTGAGTTTTCCACTTCTGTGCTGTGAGCGTGAACCTCATGTACTGTACAGCCTCCTTATATTTCTGTTTTAGGTTAGCAATCAGTTTATCAGACTTGTTCTGCTTTTCATCTATGGTAGCAATTGAGGTGTTGGCCTTTTCCAGACTAGTCGTCACATCCTCCAACTCACTCTGTAAGAGACGCTCTTTTTCTTCAAAGCCTCATACTCTTGTATAGCTGGGAGTATACACCTCTGTACCTCAGCGTAATCTTCTCGCTCTTTATCTAATCATTACTGCAGGACATGACAATTATGGTGGGCAGTTTGGAGTGCAGAAATGAAGGCCTCTTTATCCTGGATCAAGGATTCATTTTCCCTTTGCTCCTCTTTTTCCTTTGCCATCGTTCCCGTGACGATTCTGCCCATCACTTTGATCTACAGCACATCTCAGTGCCTTTCTGACGCATGTTTTCCTGACAGTGCAGGTTCAAGTGGTTCGGTCACTTCCTCTGTGACTTGAAAAATTATTATTTTTTCTTCTTCTTTCTCTTTGCTTTATTAGCTCCGTAGACATCAGTATTACTGGGCACTCACTGGTATCAGCTTCCACATCTTGCTCACAATGTGTTGCTTGCTTTTGCAGCTGTTTGTCTTTGAAAATTTGGGGACACACATCTTCCATGTGACCTACTTCATGACAGGCCCAGCATACTAAATTAATCTGCGGGTACAGCTCTCTTCCTGGGGCCACATATGAGTCGTCATCATCATCATCATCATTGTATGGCCTGAAGGGACACTGTTTTGTATGATTATGTACATTGCATAACAAACATTTCACGCCAGCCATTTTAAAATCCCAGCAGGGAAACTTGACACTTAGCACTTTGCTTATGGCGTTAGCTTTACACAGCACAGTAATCTTATCAGACCCGATGGGGCAGATTTTAAACTCAGCACTTGCTACTGTAGATGCCATTTTCACTTTCTTCAGCAAATTTTTGGGGTTTTCGTCTTGGGTTAAGGGCCTTAACATTTCTTCATCTACTGACCTCTGGGTGCTATTGCATCCACACTTCACACATTCTCTGTGTATGCTGTAAGCACAACTGGTCATACACAGTGGGACAGACTTCACTCGCAGACTCTGCACTTTACTTCGGCCGGTGGCCATTTTAAATCCCCATTTCTTGTTCTCAAACCCACAAACCTTTCAGTGTCTGCCCGCACTCATCCACCATATGTGGCAAACTGCTCCCTTTCTGTAGCACTGCCTCTTGCCCAGGCTCTTCTTGACAGTCTTCTAGGGTTTGTTTTGCATAAAAGGAGGACAAACGTGTATACAAACAAGGGGCACTTAGCCCTCAACCTTCAGTGGTTTATTCTTCCATTAGTGACACTACACATTTTTAAACACTGTCACTTTAAGAACAAAATTAACTCATAACAATAACATCTACTCCTGTCAGGAGTCTAACTCACATGCATATCCATATCTGCAATGTTGGCTGGCTAAGCCAGTTACCAACTTAAAAATAACACACAGAATAACATTGAGTCCTTAACTGTGAGGTGGGGACAGCTTCCCATTAGATCCTCAGATGCTGCAGTATGTGAAGGGGGTGTCATCCCCGCACTGGATGCAGGGGAACTGCAATACCCCCAGACTGCAGGCTCTAGGTGAGAGAGTGATAAAGCAACCCTCTCTCACAACGTGGACAGCAGTTCTCCTTCGTTCTGGCGGAGCACACTGAACTGAGCCAAGATTTCATCCTCTTCAGACTCTGCAATATAGGCCTGGGTGAAGAGTTCGACTAACTCTTGAGCGGTGACTTCTCCTTCGGTCTCCCGGTGCATTCACATTAGTTGGGCGGCAGATGGCTGCAGACGCTCGACAATTCGCTGTCTCTTCACGGCCTCTGAGCAGGACCATTCGTCCAGCACGTGCAGGGTGTGTTCCTTCCATGCTCCAAACTCTTCTTCCCTGATGGGAGTGGGTGATATCCCGGAGAAGGCTTTGAGTTTGCGGTAATTCTGGGACTGTGAAGATTGCATCAATGCTTCCACCAGTTTGGGTAGTGTTGCCACCAAATCTGAGCTTCCGGTTGACAAGCGACTGTGGTATTCTGGCCATTGGCTATGGGCTTGCTCTGTACCAGTCCCGTACCTGCTGGGGGCAAACCAAGGGTGTGGGGTCTCAGTTCTGCGAGGCACCTCTAGTGTGGCTCCCGGACTGAAGGTTACCCTAGGTATGGGTAAGTTTGAATAGATTGATGAACTTGTGGCCAGGACTTTACTCCTCCACGGGGTGTAGGAGTGGCGTGAAGATACAGCCCGATAGGGTAACTCTGATGAGGGTCCCGGAGTGGAAGTTACCATTGGAGTTTCTAGACCGGAATATATCAATGGAAAACCTGTGGGCAGGGCTTCCGGTAGATACAGGGCCCAAAGAGCATCCTATTCACATATTTTGTGGCCCACAGCCACTATTACAATACTCCAATGATATGTGGGGTCGTATTTTCGGCCTATGAGCCCTGCATTGGCTAAACCAGGGAGTGAAAAAAGTTATATATACTCCTGCCCACGGAATCCATTACAAAATAACCTCTAGTTCTTAGAGGTCAAGAGATTTCAAATGCGACCACACTCTACATATGTGCAATACAAATATACTTTTAATAATATCAAAAAACCTAATAGTTCTGAAAATAAAATACAAAAATATGAAAATATCCCAGCTGGATGTAAAATAAACCAAATAACATTTAAACTAATAAAACTTAATCAAAAATTGCCCTAAATAGGGGCCTGTTAAAACAAACACTTGTTAATTGCAAAATGATTGTGCATACATATGTTGTATTTGCATATACTGCACCGACACACTTTATTCGAGCAAATGCCCGATTTCTACCTGGCAGATACTTGGAATCCGCCGCTGCTCACCTCTCGCATGCTGCGTTGCGTTTGCCTTCCCAGCCACGGTTCATGCCTGGCTGACGGGGGATCTGATCTGTTAAATGATAACCAGAAGAATTTACTAGGCGGCAATGTTTCGTTTGTCCAC
>WSYH01005071.1:18394-47407 GCA_036426205.1 Ascaphus truei | reverse complement strand
TATATATATATATATATATATATACACACGTATTTAAACTCATGCAGACAGGGAGTTAACCAGACTTTCACATACACACAGAAATGTAAGCGGGGAAAAAAAATTTCTTTTTGCAGGTGTGTTTTTACTGATATGCCTGGCTAAGAAATATTTTCACACACTGGTCTTTGTTAGTTTTCAAAAAAACACTATGTGAACGCATTCAAAGTCTAGGGATGTTTTTCACAAACGAGATAAAAGAAGGAGAAATGTTTCTCCCACAGTCCCATATCACGAACCACAACTGTTAACCCAATTAGACAAACAAATCCAATTGGCGTTTGAAATAAGGAGTCAAAGTAGTTAGTTTTGTTGACCTTGACAAGGAAAAACAGGAGTTTGTTAGCCATTCAGCACATTCATTTTGATGAGCAAATAACACAGACCTGCACACAGCTTTTGTGCTACTCAGACATGGCTGATGAATTCGTTAACAATATTAATCCCCTTTTAGGGTATAAGTACATGATCTGTGAAGCCATCTTGAACAGTCGCGGACAGAAAGCAAGCACACGCCAAATCGATGATTTCATTCGAGCAAAATATCCTTATTACCAAGACCGTAAGCATGCACGGAATTTTAATTCCTCAATAAGATTCACTTTATCAAGTAATGACTTTTTTGAACGTGACCAGGATAAGCTACAACACACCTATGGTTTCTGGAAGATTGCCCCGGAAAAACAATTTCTCCTGAAAGACGGCACTTATATTGTCGTGAAAGGCATATTTATTCCTAATGGCAATAGCAATGTATCCGCTACTACTGATCCGTTTGAATCGATACGTGCTGCAATATCTGCAGCCTCCATTCCTGAAACCCACATTGTACAAGAACAAAAGTACTATGATTATGTACCAAGCCTTTCAGCTGAAAATGCATTGGAATGGGAACCCGAAGAAATGAACCTACCTCCCGACCAATTATTTGAAGAAAGCAGTGGCGATTCCTATGAGCGCATCCTGGAGGAGATATGTGCCATACTGGATTCAGCGGTTGGGTTAAGCGTGGATGAAAATGCCTTGCATTTCTGGAGCGACCAGTTGCAGCCAGGCGAAGAGTTAATTCTAGAAGAATGGTAAATATAACAATCGTTATGCGTTGACTCTGCGTTTAAATTTTTTTTTTTTTTGTAACCACCATTTTCACTTTCAATGCGTGGATACAGCGTAACATTGCAGACTGCATAACATGTAGCGATCACAAACAAATTGTTTCCTAATACAATATAGTAGGACCTGAAAGAGTAGTACACATTGCTGACGGAATAAATATACGTACTTTCCTATCCCTTTAAACATATTAGCAACATTTTACCATTACTCTAACACATACCTGTTTTGTTATCATGCAACATCTACAACATTGAAAACCGGGTCCACCACGTATGACGTGGGACCCTTGTCATGGGCCAAGGCGTCCTTAAAAAGGATTAGTGATGTAAGTCCCGCCCCCAAGCGACGTGCGCGCCTCAAAGCCTATTGGCTGTCATGTTTTGTTATAGTAACGGTAACTGCAGTGTGTGATGCGTGCGGCTCAGTGTTTGTAGGCGTACCCTGGGCGTTAGCCGAATGTTAATTGAGTGGGAGGAGTGTTAGCGTGCGTTTCACGCTGGCTTAACATGACGTCACACGTATTGCATTTGCGCATTGTGTTATCGGCCGTGCTTTCTGTTCAAACACGTCTGTTTAAAAAGAATACAGATGTACTCGTTTAGAACGAATGTAGTTTCGTCTTCATTGTATTTGAAATAAAGATGTTATGTTTACTGGTATTTTCAACATGTATTGAACGCACAACGTACGCTTTGTTTTGCGCATGCGCTAACAGTTAGTGGAGCCAAGCGTGAAGTGCGTGCGCACACAAAGATGTGCGCGCACATCTTTCAGTATACAGGCAACGTTCACTTCTTATACATAGTTATGCCTGCTACAAATTTAAAGAAACATTACATACTGATGAACAGTTTTACTTCTAACATATAAGTGACTGACGTGTGTATCTACACAATCATATAGAGCTGCGTAACGCGTTGTCACGGATGCATATCTAGTAAGGTGCCATCTTTGACCATCATGTGTTTGCTGTATTTCAGAGATGTCGGGGAAGATACAATCGGATCAATGTATGATTTCAGAAGAGTCTACCTTTATATGAGATGATTGTGAGGAGGAGCCACCGACTACTATACTACATATGGAACTAATTTTATATTGCTTGCAGCGCTTATTAACAAACAATTAAAAATGTGATACCCTTATGCCTATATTGCATAAGCACTTAATTAACATAATGATGTTGCAAAAGAGTGCCTCATGAATTTTTATTGAGTGTTCTTTAATGACTACTAACATTTTATGACATGGTGTGTTTTATATATAACAACCATTCCCACTCTGCTAACACATTTGTGTATTCTAATATGTAATGGAACGTATGACTGTCGAAACTATGTAACAATAATAATAATAATATGAGCATGTTCATGTATAGGGCTGCTAGTTGTACGCAGTGATTTACAGACACATGTTTCAGCCTGAGGTCCCTGGCCCGTGGAACGTACAAATGTTTTTTTGCCGCATGAGGCACAGGGAGATAAAGTGACTTGGCCAAGGTCACAAGGAGCCCACACCGGGAATTGAACCAGACTCCCCTGCTTCAAACTATCAGTGCCAGTGTGTGTCTTTACTCAGTGAGCCACTCCTTCTCCCAATGTAAAGGACACTTACAACCAAGTAGCCATTTATTTTTAAAATCTCTTGTTACATGGGTATGTAGATAAAATGGTTTGGGACTGTAGCAAATAATGTTACTGGCCAGATGTTATGGTCCCCTCCAATGCATGATGTTCTGAATATGACATCACCATCATGTTATGAAGTACGTTTCTGTGTATATTTCATTAACCTAACTAACTATAGTTTACTGTGTTTATTAATCGTTTAGCAATACATAGTATAGTCAATATGATGATATAAGCTACCATAATAAAGCTGGTGTTATCATTTGTCGGTGTTATACATGGATCCTACACCAATTGATAGAGACACAAACAGTTGTCTTAAAAAGTGTGTCTATGCTAGTGATGAATGTGCTCCCGTAAGTAAACAAATAAGTACAGTTATCCCCTTTTCTCCAACCACCTCTATATTACATTAATGGAAATTATAAGGAAACATACATAAAATGTGATGAAATGTGAGTAATCATTTTGTAATACAATGCACATGAAAGCTCAAGAGTAGCTAAATGCATATACATGATACAGAAAGTACATATATGTAACATTTGTGTTTAAACCAATATGTTGGGTTTTTAGTTCCAATAATTATAGGAAGATTGAGGTAGCCACATCTTATGAGAGATGTCAGCAAATATACATACCATGATCAGTCATACTGCAAATATACCTATAATGCAAAGGAACCTATAAATTGCAAACATTGACATGCCATCTTCAGTACCGTAAAGAACACATCAAAGTGTGTATTTGGTGTTAAATGTGCAACACCATGTATATTTAATGACATTCAAAATGTAAATCAGCCTGGTGTACACATCATCTGGATGTACATGTTACACTGCACCAATAACATTGTATGTAAGCATACTAGAAGCATGAATGATTATGGGCATAATATGTGTTTTGTCTTAGCATAAGGAATAACACAATGCTAAAATATTATTGCTTTGTTACCCAAGTTGTATTCACATACACACAACTAAAGTACAATTGAAGAGGGATTATATAACCTGTGCAACAATAACATACCGGTGCCACATCCCTTTGTGCACACAGCAGAGAAAAGAAAGGTGTGCAACCCATATTCATCTGTGTCCTAACAGAAGGTTATATAAAGAAACATTATTGTTAATATAACATAATTAAACTATAAAAGTAGTACTAGGAACATATGAGTTTGTACTTACAAGAAAAAAATGAATTGATGAGATTCTGTCGTGTCTGGCCACCACTGGCTGTTTGTTCATTTTCAGCAGCTACATGGGTGGGATGCTCGTCTACCAAAGCCTCAGCTAGGTCTGACTGTACATTGTGCCTGAGTGCAACATTGTGCAAAATGCAACAGGCAAGGATAATATCAGACACTTTTTGAGGCTTGTATAGAAGAGCCCCACCAGTTCTGTCCAGACACCTAAACCTGGTCTTGAGTAGGCCAAATGTCCTCTCTATAACAGATCTTGTAGATATATGGGCTGCATTGTACCTCTCCTCTGCTTCAGTTTGAGGGTTTAGCACCGGAGTCAAGAGCCACGGCCTAATTCCGTATCCTGAGTCACCTATAATGAATGGAGCACACATAAGCTGACATTAGTGATCAAATTGTACAATGCCAACATTCCTAAATCAACATGTGTTTTGTGTTAGAACATGTAAATATGTACTCACCCAGCAGCCAACCAGGTTCAAAATGTCCCTCTTCGAACGCATGGAAGACTGAAGAGTTCCTCAGGATAGAGGAATCGTGACTGGAACCAGGGAACTTGGGTACCACATGCATTATCCTCATCGTGGCATCACATACCACCTGTACATTGAGTGAATGGTAGTGCTTCCGATTGCGGTACACATGCTCACTCTGACTAGGTGCAATCAAAGCAACATGTGTGCAATCGATTGCACCCAGCACAGATGGTATTCCTGCTATATTATAAAAGCCAGTCCTGACTTCCAGCCACTCTGTTGCCTCTGTAGGAAAATGAATATAATTCCTAGCGCGTCTATTGAGTGCATAGAGAAACTGGGTCAAGGCCCGCGAGAATGTAGATTGCGAGACCCCGCCCACTATGCCCACAGTTGTCTGGTATGACGCGGAAGCAAGATAATGTAATGAGCACAGCATTTTAACAAGCCCAGGGACTGCACGACCTCTGGCTGTGAAAAAATCTAAATCCCCCCTTATCTCCTCATAAAGAGATAAGATTGCTGCTGAACTCAAACGATAGCGACTTACAATCTCCTCCTCACTCATCCCATCTAACAGGGTTCTCTCCCTGTACAGACGCGGACGAGGCACAAGTTGTCTCCTCTGTCTTCTCCTCTGATCTCCTGTCCCTCTACCTGTCCCTCGGCCTGTCCCTCTCCCTGTCCCTGTCGTATCCGCGTCACTGTCACTGTCCCTCGGTGTGTCCCTACCTTGCCCTATATCATTCTCTTGATCAGCAAGCATGTCATAGAAAAGAATGTTCCTGCGTCTCCTAAACATTCGCAACATTTTGAAATGAGTAGCTGTGAATGAGCAGGTAATGTGCGTCCTTTAAATAGGTATGTGATGATGTCAGGTGACATAGTAAAATGCAAGGTGTTACATTAACATAATAAAGTACTTCTGTGGCAAGCTGTGTGCACTTGTTGTTCTAAGTATTTGTTGTGTGTATTCTGCAGGGAATGATGATATTTGGCAATGATGTGACGTGAAGCTTTGTACAAAGATTGCTTGCAAATAAATAGTTGCATGTGCAATGCATGTAACACTTGTGAACGCAAGAGTCAGTCATGTAATGAGACAAAAAGGCTGAGATTGACGTGGGAAAAGTTTTGTGTAACATGTGTAATTATCCATGTTATTGTGACATGTTGGCAACAATGAATAGTCGTGTGCATATGCATGCATTTGTGTAAGGAGGATAGTTGCTATAGAATGAGTTTACAAGGTGTCCCAATGATGAATTACTGTACATGTGTGTATAAGTTAGGTTGAAGTGCTTGTAATGCAACGGTTACAATGTAAACATGCAATGTGATTGAGCGTCCAATAAGTGACGTCATGAAAATAGGGAGGACCCAAAACTATATGTAAACATGAGAAGACAGATGTACATGAACGTTTAAAGATGCGTGTCACATTACAAGCATTGTGTAATGTAAAGGAAGATGAATATACTGTGTATGTGTGACATGTGTGACATGTGTAACATCATGTAAATAATTGTCGCTGAGTTGAGTAAAATGTGTGATATGATGTGAGGTTCTCCTTTAAGAGTGTAGTATAGTATTTTCCCTTGCCACATCATCACATGATGAGTAATGTGACCCGCAAATGCTGAAAACATGTAAAAGTCGAATGTTATGCAAATAAGACACATCAGCTGTGACACAATGCAGGGAATGCCCCCACACTGTAATGCAAATGACGTTTGTATTGTGAGCAATGAAACGTAAACAGTACTATACTGTTATACGTCCCCGCTCCATTGACTTCCATTGATGTACAGAAGATTTTTTTTTTCTAAGTGCCGTTCCGGCAGCCTTAGCGATCGTTCTCCCGTCCAAAATGCCAACTTTAGTTGGCGGGAGAAATCGGCCATAACATCTCAATTTCGTAGTGCCGATCAGCCCCGATAAGCTGTTTTTTTTTGTTGAATCCAGCCGATTTAAAAAAGTGGCGATCAGTGTCGAAAACAGGCTTATCGGCAGGCGACTGGCCATAACCAAATTATCGGCTCCGAAACCTGGCGATATGAAGCACTTATCGGCGCTTACTGAATCTCAAACCCAATTTTGGCTATAACATGGCCATATTTCCCTTATCAACGCTTACTGCATGAGGCCCTTAATCTCTTTCTTTCCCATCATTTCCTTTTCAATCTCTTTGATAGACAGAGCCAGTTTTTTATCACTTTCTTTAAAACTCTCCATTTTGAAAAATTTGGACAATTTAATTTGCAAGCTTTTGATCTCCTTTCGTACCCCTGATTTCTCCTTATTTTTGAGTGTTAGAATAAGGTCAATGAGTTTAAATGAGCATTCATTTAGAATGTTTTTCCAGTCGGTTTCAAACTCCTGACTGGAGAAACCAAAAGTGGGGGATTTCTTTATCCTCAACCCCCTAGGGATTCGTTTAACTCTTGCATAGTTTTCAAGGGAAATTATGTCCCACCATAGTCTTGTATCAAAAATTAATAATTTTTCCAGTTTCAAAAAATAATCATGCAAGTCCGAAAGATCCACACATTCCACCTCTGCATTGTCATCAAACACTCTCTGTGCTTTCTTTGTTCTTACGCCCTGATCAAAGTAATTGAACACAAAGTCTGTATTATTAGAGTCCTGTAAAGTGTCCTCTGCAGCATCCTCTGTCTCCATTATAAGCAAAAGATTGTACTGGTGTTTATAATATATAAAAAGATATTCCGTAAATGGTATTAGCAATATAAGTCAGTAAAATACTTAATAGAAAAAATATATCCAACCCAACAGTTTAAAAGGAGTGGCCCTTAATAAAAAATGTTGAGTCACACTGTAGAGCAATCATCCAAGAGAGTTCATTATGTATAGATGTAGAGATCGACGCTCATATACGTGTTGGGACTCACAGACTATATTGTTGAGCATCAAGATAGATAGGAACTTTCATAAAACTTTCCATTAATTTGTGCAATAAGAAGTCAAGGGGGGGCATAAACATGAAACCTAGTGATCAGTCAGCACGACTACCGCAAATGTGGTTCCTCCGCTCACCCCACTTAACATATACACTTCCCCACATACGGACCAAGGTAACCAAATGAGGGCTAGTGCCCATTACCTGTCCATGGGGTGTATAGGAATCCAGAATCCATCCATTGAAAAATTCCAGTGCGTGCAGTCCTGATAGAGTGAACAGCAATATTGAAAGGAAGCAACGGAGTAAAGCCAATAAAAGAATCCACAGGAAGAGTCCTATAGAAAAAATGAAGGGCACAACTCCAGGCTAAAACTGAGGGTAGTTTAATAGATAAGTGCACAGGGACAGAAACACAGCCCACACACCAACGCGTTTCATCCCGTGTGATGAAGTCATCTCTCAGTCCTTCTCTCCTGGAGGCGATGGTCCACCTTGATGCAGACCGCAATGAGATCCTCCAGGTCGGTAGGCCGATCATGAGTCGCAAGTTCATCTTTCACAGTCTCAGACAATCCCTGCCAGAAGGCAGCAGGCAAAGATTCTCCTTTCCAGTACGTCTCAGCGGCAATAGTCCTAAACTCGAGTGCATAACAAGCAACAGAGCGGTTACCCTGAGAAATAAAGAATAGAGCAGAAGCTGCGGATACCTTTCAACCTTGTGTATCGTACACCCTGCGGAACTCCTTGGTAAAAGCTCCAATGCTTTGGGTGAGGTCGGATCTTCGCTCCCAGATGGGAGAGGCCCAGGCAAGAGCATCATCAACAAGGAGAGAAATTATAATAAAATAAAGTGAATACCCTAACTATAGCGCTAAACCTATTAAAGTGTTAAGGAGAGAAATTATGTTGGCTTCCTTGGAACGGGAAGAAGAAAAACGGGAAGAATTAATCTCAAACTGAATGAAACATTGGTTAAGAAATCCCCGACACTCGTGAGGATTTCCCCCATACCGATTGGGCGTGGGAAGTCGGGGTTCTGACAGATAAGCAGGCATTTGACGAGCACTAGGGACCGATTGCACGGAATCTGGGCAAGGACCTTGGAGATGGAGGGATAAGGTTCTAAAGTCCTCTCAGAATGTTCTCAAGTTTTGGTCATTAGACTCCCATTTATTTTCAAGATTTGAAAGGGCATTGGCGTGCTTGCTCAGGACTCTTCCTACCTCAGCAGGGTCGAAGTTTGTTTGGCCGAGCATACTGTAACGCGTAGCTCACCACAAACGAGGTGCAACCACTGGGCTGAGGTAAGGATTGGTACAGAACACCGACCACAACCGAGAGGGCGTGTCTAAAGTGTAGTACAGTCCAGCAGGCCGGATCAGGGTAATAGAAGACAGCGTAAATGAGCTACTTGCCAGGTCTAGGAGTATAGAGTAGTGGATCGTTGGTGTACGTAGCCGGAGTCAGGATTGGAGAGCGGAGAGTAGTCGTAGAGCCAAAGCCAGTGTCAGTGCAGGACAGAGCAGCGTCGTCATAGTCCAATGCCAGGGTCAATGCAGGAGAGAGTAGAGTAGTCGTATCCAAAACCAAAGGTCAGTGCAGGAGAGAGTAACAAGGTAAGTTCCAGGCAGGGTCAGGAAGCAAGGTACAGATAGGCAGGTTCAGAGTTGTGAGTAACAGCGTCACACAAACTGGAGTTATGCTTGGCAATGACTGAGAGTTCTGAGAGCATATGTAAAGGACCTCCCACCAATGGGAGGCAACCAGGAAGTGGGGCTGCAGTTCGGATAGGCTGCTGGATCATGCAGGTGCGTCCTATAGCATAGCCAATTGCGACTGCATTAGAGCATGCGCGCGTGCTGCTTGCAACCCACGCCGCTTGCAACCCACACCGCTTGCAACCCACGCTACACGTAGGCAATCCGGTCACGCCGTCATTGCGCGCCACAAAACCCGCGCCAGTAAGGGGGTGGAGACCAGAGGCTGGGCCGCGGGAACTGAGGCGGAACGAGGAGCACAGCCGCGCCACGTATTACCGACGTCAGGACAGGGGCGGGACTGAGGAGCGGAGCCCGCAGACCGAGAGGGAGACTGCGCACTGCACCACGCGTCAAGACCGGAGGAATGGGAACGCACCCTGTGCCCACAGCCAGAAGAGGCTGACGGGCCCCACGCAGTACCCGCTGTGCATAAGTTCCACCGCCAGGTTGCCACTCTTGAGTGCCATGGGGATCAGATGGGCGAGTAAGGGTTAAGGGGGCAGAAGCACCAGAACGGCAAATCCTCACATCCTCATACATACAAGATTGATTCAATCCTACTCCCCTGCCTTTATAGCAGTTACGTTAGACCCTTCCTGCTTGTCACAGGAACATGTGCTTTAGATCTAATTAGCTGGTTTACAGTACATGCTTCCTCCATTACACCCCTGCAAGGCCATCCTTTTTTACCGTCCCCCCAAAACAGAGCACCTTCACATAGAGAAGTACTATCTCACCACACATTACCATCTGCAAGTACCCTTTATATTTGTTTTTGAATCCCCCATTAAAGTTGAAGAAAATAAAAGGATTCTGTGTGCTCCCAAAAGGGGATGAGTTAAACCACTGGACTCACTCACATCCCACATGTTATCCTGGTTCCAGAAGACTAGTAGTTACACCTAAAATAAACAGCAGGGGCTGGTTTGCAGACAGACAATTGAAATATGTTTTTTTACCTGAGAAGAGAAGAAAAATATGATCAGTAATTCAATAGTCTTCCCAACTCCTTGTTAAACTCCACACTGCTTGCCACTTAGAACATGGGCCACTTTGAATTCATGGGCTGCATGCATGTGTTCTGTTTAAGTTTTTTTTGTTGTAAAGATTTTGTAGGTTTTGCTTCAAGTAAATTTGCTTTGGTTTTGAAATGTGGAAGGAATATCGGAAAATTAATATTTATATATATATATATATATATATATATATATATATATATATATATATACAGGCATACCCCACTTTAAGGACACTCACTTTAAGTACACTCGCGAGTAAGTACATGTCGGCCAATAGGCAAACGGCAGTTCACGCATGCGCCTGTCAATACGTCCTGAACAGCAATACCGGCTCCCTACCTGTACCGAAGCTGTGCACAAGCGGGGAGACCATAGAGCCTGTTACAAATGTGTTATTTACTTCAGTTACAGTATGCACGTATATGACGATTGCAGTACAGTACATGCATCAATAAGTGGAAAAAAGGTAGTGCTTCACTTTAAGTACATTTTCACTTTACATACATGCTCCGGTCCCATTGCGTACTTATGCTGGGTACTTGTAATATTATATATATATATATAAAAACAACATTACCATTCTCTCGTCCGATAAAGAAAGACTGCACTCGGTTCAGTAATCATGAAAAACTGTATTGGGCATCTGAATAAAAAAGATAATTTGGATTGGGTAACTTATCTTTTTTATTCAGATGCCCAATACGTTTTTCATGATTACTGACCGAGTGCAGTCTTTCTTTACCGGACGAGAGAATGGTAATGTTGTTTTTCTTTATTTTAGACTAGCACCTGTCTATAGAACCAGTACATTGAGTGCAAGCTGTGATGTTTTTGTTTTTATAATATATATATAAATATATATTATATATATATAGTTATCTATATATAATATATTTATAACACACAAAAAAGCCTGCAACTAACTAGAAAAATTACTTAAATTGCTATAATCACAAAATAAGGTCAGATAGAAAATTATAGTACACCTATGACGGTGCTGGGGATTAGTAATATATGACAAAAAGAAGAGAAAGTATCATCCAAAAGCACTCTAGCAATAATAAATGATGATAGAATTAATTTAATGAAAAACACATGAATTATACAAAATTAAAAATGTCCCCTTAGAAACACAAAAAACATCAATTCTGGTTGATACACAAAATCGTAATACATACTGCAGTAAATAATAGTATGCAGGTGTATGTCACCAGAAATTAGTAAATAACCTGCTCATGAAAACCCAAGACCGGCCGGTCAAAAGGAATGGGTTAATGTAATGAGGACACTGAATCTATCTATATAGATAGTACCACTAAACAACTAGCAGCAAATTGGTAATTTGTGTGAGATAAACACAATACATGAACCATGCTGTATAGATGCAATAGTCACCACCAGATGATAACTAGAAGTGTCCTGTAGCAAAAA
This sequence comes from Ascaphus truei, assembly GCA_036426205.1. Taxonomy (NCBI): domain Eukaryota; kingdom Metazoa; phylum Chordata; class Amphibia; order Anura; family Ascaphidae; genus Ascaphus; species Ascaphus truei. The sequence goes on along the minus strand of WSYH01005071.1, from coordinate 35,811 downwards.
TAGGATGATCGCAGAGTTGTAAAAGTGAGTGTCCACTGAAGATATTGAGCCAGGGGTGAGGCTTCCAGGGGAGTACACACACAGCCCCGACATACGTTTCGCTACCCCTTGCTTCGTCCGGGGGCTTAAATTGGTGGCGTCCTTTCAGTCTAAAAAAGGACACCTAACATAAGTATAATCCAATAATGCTGCGAGCAGCAAAGCGGTTGATGGTAAGTATCGAATGGACACTGCAGAGTAATGAAGTGGGTGGAGATCATGACGTCTTGTGATCGTCATTACAGAAGGAGACTTAGGGTTGGTTCCCAGAATTGCCAATCATCGTTGCAGAGACATCCCACCTCCAAATCCCGCGAGAGTTCGGGTGATAGTAGTAAAATTACATTCGAACGGAGATAGGAGCTGCAGCTATTCAGTAAGAGATGTGTTATATGATGTCATCTCGGGAAGGATGGATGTTGTTGGTTCCTACTCAGAAGAGGTGGCTGTGGTTGATTCTTAGTCCATTTAAAAAGACAATAAGAGGGAGGGAGAACAAATATATCAGCATATAAAATAATGATAGATATTCCATAAACATATATACGTGACATAGAGGATTTAAAAATGGCTGAGATACTGGCACCCCATACCGGGGAAGGTATCTCGGGAAATAGGGATTCCCCGAGTCTGAAATCAATGCGGTTCAGCTCAGGAGACCCCTGCTCCCACACACTAGTATTTAAATTAATATTTAAACTGCACGATTGCCTGTAAGAGATGTGCATGTAGACGCAGCAACTCTGTGCAGCTCTTCCAGGCTGCAGTTTTAACAAACAGTTGCCGAGCGATAGGACTTAGGAAAAAAGGAAAAAACAAGTTGTTCAATGCGGCATTTTCTTACCGAACTTTTAAAAAATGCTGTTTTTTCTTAGTGAATACCGCTATGACCCACATGTCATGACATACCAGTAGCGTGATAAAACAATGCAAAGTTGATCGACAATGCACTGATTTTATCACTGTTTAGTGACTAGGCCCGAAAGATTTGGTGGATATACACTTTGGCTTTAATTTAGCACAATATCTTTCAAAATCAACAAAGCTTTAAGGTAGCATACAAATAAACCAAAACAATCTGGCCTATCCCTTTGTCAGGGCTGACTCACGCTTCCCAGTCCCTTTCTGCACAGCTGGAAGGCTAGGCCCAATGGTGGACTTCAGCCGATATGCACCAGTTCGCCCAAACCTGTTCCTAGGATTTCTGAAGTTCGCCAAACCAGTACTTAACAGGCTGGTATTGGATGGTATTCAGCAGTAGGAGATTGTATGCGGCGGGAGATTGTATGCAGCGGGTTAAGTATATAGCCTGTAGTAGAATCACTTGAGCGAGAGTCAGAGCAGACTGCAGGGGAGGTGCGCCATCTAGCAGTCTGACCTGGAACATCCGGTGTCTGCTGTTATAGGGCGCTTCTCTCCCCATGCTGTTCCTGCTTGGACTCACGAGATTGTACTACCAGCTAATTCTTTAAGCCGGGGAGCCCTCCCCATGCCTGTGTCGACACAGGTTGAGAGGGGGAGGACTGGGAGAGATGTGAGGGGGGCTGGGAGAGATGTGAAGTGGTCAGGGAGAGATTTGAGGGGGGCTGGGGGAGATGTTGGGGGGCTGGTGGAGATGTGGAGGGGCTGAGGGAGATGTGAGGGGGGCTGGGGGAGATGTGAGAGGGGCTGGGGAGAGTTGAGAGGGTCAGGAGAGATGTGAGGGTGGCTGGGAGAGATGAGAGGGGGCTGGGAGAGATGTGAGGGGGCTGGGAGAGATATGAGGGGGGCTGGGAGAGATATGAGGGGGGCTAGGGGGGCTGGGAGATATGTGAGGGGGACTTGGGGGGCTGGGAGAGATATGAGGTGGGCTGGGGGGGCTGGGAGAAATGTGAGGGGGCTTGGGGGGCTGGGATAGATGTGAGGGGGGTTGGGAAGATGTGAGGGGGGGCTGGGAGAGATGTGAGGGGGGATGGGGGTGCTGGGAGAGATGTGATGGGGCTAGGGGAGATGTGACGGGGCTGGGGGAGATGTGAGGGGAGATGAGAGATGTGAGGGGGTCAGGGAAAGATCTTCTCCCCCCCTCACATCTTTTTTAATCCCACCACTGGCTAGGCCTCTTGCCAGCCTCTTGCCAACCTCTGACCCCAAAGTCCAAAGAGGTACCTATAAGCAGGGGCTCTTTATATCAGTCTCAGGTCTGGGTTGGTGTCCATGGGGTGCACCCCTCTGGCAGGTCCAGGGACTGCTGTTTCCTGGAATAGAGCATCTGGTTCCTTGGGATTTCCCTTTGTCAGCACAAACCTCTCTTGTGCTAGAGAGATCCCCTGCAGTTTAAGCAGGAGGCTTTACTACCTGACTGACTGATTTTGAGTCCTATTTAGACTGGGGTTAAGGACCGGTCACAGTTACCGATGATCTAGCGTATTGGAACACATGGGAATTATTAGATACAAACTAGATACACTCATATCTAGACATGTGAACCAAGTCCATAGGGGACACACAACATGCCTACAGTTCCAAGACATCGATCAAGTATCTCTGGCCATTAGAACAGGTGACCTAGATAACGCCCTACTAAGAACTGAGAAAAATGGATATAAACCCTGGGCACTCTGACCCCAAGGGGCCTAAATGAAGGCTTTGTATATTCAGCCTTCTTATAATCATGAATTTGAGGTACGAATAGTAGTGTTGAATGGGATACACAGTCAGCATACTGACATAGCTGTCATATTCATGAAATAGTAATTATGGACAACAACTGAATATATCTAGAACTGCTGGGAACTTGAAGTGATCTGCTCTGATAATATCAGTAGGTTCCCACCTATACATCATTAGCAGGCTTCTAAGATAAACTGAGTCTCAAAAGATATCCATCAGACCAACTGCTCAGTATGACTAAAATCAGGGTCTCGTCAATGGAACTACACTTAAGCAGAGAAAGACTCAGTGTCATATATTTACAAGAATATGACCTCGAACAGTAACAACCCTCTGATACAATTGTATCATGATTATATTTCACAATAAACCCATAGCTTAGGAAACCTCAACTACTGTATGGGTGTTACAATTCCCTATAGTTACAGTATAACCAACTAGGTAATCTTCAATGTAACTAAATGACTAAAAACTATTACATTTGGGTTTAAATTACCCTACATTTCAATACTCGGACAATATATGCAGCTGTGAAACTAGCGCTTATTATTTATTAAGAATGTTCCCATGATAAGTTTTGAGTCAGCTGTTTTGAATACTTCTGAGGGTACTCAACATGCTATGCGGATTAAATAAATGATATATTACTCGCGAAAATAGTGGTGCTTTGGCAACTATTAAATTATGAGACCTCTGTAACAAGAGAGGCGCAGGGGGGTTGCTATGGTAACAGAATGCATAAATACCTATGAACAGGAGAGTCCCAGCCACCCTCGAAGAAGTCCTATTGAACGAAACGCACATCGGGTATCAGTGACGTCAGACATTGTGACGTCACGAGCGTGACTAAGACTTGGGCCTCGGAGACACACAAAGTAGCATGCGATCATTATTAATGATAGTAGTATATGACAGGGATACAAGTCGCCACTAAAGCCAATATACGGATACACTGTTCAGCAATAAGGGACCAGCCTTTGACTGACAGAGCTCTGTGCAGTTTAGATATTCAGTAAATTACATACAATCACTGACAGAATATAATGGTCTCGGGTATTCTAAATGGTAGCATATTTGAGAGAGTATTACTCTCTGTTCTAATTTTTCTGTATCACTGTGTATATACAGCAGGGCCCCTGGTATACGGCGGGTTCCGTTCCAGAGGCCCGCCATTTAGTGAAAGCGGATCCGGCGATTTTCACTTCTGCGCATGCGCAAACCGGCATTTTTGCCGTTCTGCGCATGTGCAACCTATGTTATGCGCGCAACCTGCAGTCTGCGCATGCGCGTCGGGCGCACCCACCCGTTCTACGCATGCGCAACTGGAAATCCAAGATGGCGGCCGCCTACTCGGTGTCACCGTATAAGCGGAACGCCGGATAACGGAGCGCCGAGAAGCGGGGTCCTGCTGTCCAGGAGTTCGCGATTGCCAACATTGTAATTCTGTTCGGTGGCCGAAAATTTTTGGGAGAAAAAAGCACAAGGATGAAGTCTGGCCTGAGGAGTCTTTCTTTGAGACAATACCGCTCCAGCCCCGACAGCCAAAGTGTCCACCTCGAATGTGATAGGCAATCCTGGATCGGGATGCACGAGTACAGGAGCTGACACCAAGGCCTTCTTTAGTCTCTCGAATGCCTGAATGGCTGCATGACACCCAAGCGCCGGATATGCTCCTTTCTGTGTCAACGCAGTAATCGTTGTTACCATGGATGAAAAGTTTTTAATGAATCTCCGATAATAGTTAGCAAAACCCAGGAACCGTTGCACGGCATTGAGAGTCATAGGGCACGGCTAATCCAGCACCACCTTCATTTTGGCTAGATCCATGTCAAGACCAGTGTCAGAGATGATGTATCCCAAAATGTGCAATGTTATATGGACATGTTTTTTTCAATTAATTAATATTTATTATAAACGGATTATTGGAGAGTTTCTTCTATCAAGAACTGCTTATGGGAATTAGCATTATAACTGCATAAATGGAAGAATTAACAGAAGAAATCATGCAGGATGAGGGTGTTGATACCTATGTCTTTAGATGCAGTGACCATTCTAAACGAAGTAGGAAGGCTGAACATGTATTTGATGAGAGTGGCAATGTTTTCTGTGAGGAATCCTCAGACCTAGTTACTTATTTTCAAAAGCTGGAAAAACTTTTATCTTTAAACATAAGACTGTGGTGGGATATAACATCTCTGGAAAACTATACCAGAGTAAATAGGATACCACGAGATCTCCGCATCAAAAAATCTCCCACCTTTGGCTTTGTAAATAAAGACTTTGAGAATAAATGGAGGCTAGCCCTGGATGAATGTTCCTTTAAACTAATTGGCTTAATCATAGCCCATAAAAACGAAGAGAGATCCATTTTGGAAAAGGACATTAATGAGTTAAAAACAAAGCTGAAGTCCTTCAACAAAATGGAACACTTTGCTAGTAATGATGTCATTTTGTCCCAGAATATAGACGAGGTGGAGAAGGCAATTCTGGAGAAAAAACAGACAAAATTTGAACGGGACAAACAGGACTACCTTAAAAAACAGGTCTACTTTTGGGAAAGAACACCTAACCCCAATATAAATAGATTTAGAGGTAGATCCAAATCTCCACAGAATAAATCCAATGAACAAGGAGATCGTGGAAAGGGCTCTGCACCCCCAAAAAAGTATATTCTTAAAAATAAATATGCAGAAGTATCTAGTATAGACTCAGATAACTCAGAGGGGGAGAGTAGAAGCACTTCGGTCTCTTTTGATAAGAATGAGAACATCTGGAAAAAGAAGAGTACAGGAGGGGTTTATCGGGACACCCCCAGCACAGGTCGAGCCAATCCTACAGCATACACCCGTGATGAAGATGTAAGACCATCTACCTCTTCCTCTTCACCCACTTTTTTAGGACGCAGAGGTCCAAAAGGAAGAGGGGACTCTCAAAGGGGTGCAATAAAGAGGAAGAAGTACAATTGATGGGGGACAATGTTATCAACATTTCTAACACAACGTTGACTTTAGATCAATTAAAACTCCTCAATAAGGGCCTTAACTTCGCCCCACAAAGTAACTTCAGCCTCTTTAATACGATCATAGACCTGCAATGCTGTACACGTAAATTGTCTCTAACAAAATTCTTCTCCACAGCAGCGGTTTCATCAGAAATGTCCAGGGAAGATTCTGAAAATATGATGTTAGACAATGTTGATACATGTAATGTAGGTACATGTAATGTAGGTATACATAGGCAGCCCTTGTCATACAGAGAACACTGTGCCATTGCAGATCTAGAGGGTTTATTTGATGAACAAGCCAGTACTTTACCCACTTATGATCTCTCTGAAGATTTTTTTCAGCACGAGCATACACAATTTAAGAGAAAATCCATCTTTTGCGCCAATAATTCCAAAGGCCCCTACATCTCCACGTTTGAAAAATTAGTGGAGAGGGACCTTAGAGTTCTGGCGGAAAGTATTGTGGCCACTAGCCCCCGTATGGACAATCTGACGAGGTCTGAGAGACAAGAGCTCACAAATCTTCAAAAGAATAAATCCCTAATAATTAAAACAGCTGACAAAGGGGGAGCAATTGTCGTCCAGTCATCGGAAGATTACAACAAAGAATCCCTTAGACAATTGGGAGATGTGCTATCCTACAAAAAACTTAAATCTGATCCCACGCAGAAATTCCTTGGTGAATTAAGAACCCATCTTGAACTAGGGGAGGTTCTTTACGTCCTTAATCCTAAAGAGCTGGGCTTTCTGTACCCTCCACATCCGGTTATTCCCATTTTTTACCATCTCCCAAAGATCCATAAGACCTTGACACAACCTTCAGGGAGGCCAATTGTGTCGGGCATTGGATCTTTGGGAGATGCTTTATCACGTTATGTTGACTCTTTTTTGCAGCCTCTGGTGCTAGGTCTACCATCGTTTATCAAGGATTCAAGAGATCTGATTGAGGACCTTAAAACTATCAAATGGAATCCCAATTGTATATGGGTAATGATGGATGTAAGGTCTTTGTACTCCATCATTAGCCATAGACAAGGCATCGAGGCTACACAAATTTTTTTGAATAGATCTGGTCTCTCCCCTGCACTATGTGTGTTTTTGATTGAATCCATCACTTTTTTGCTCACACACAATTACTTTAGTTATGATGCACAATTGTATTTACAACTTGTAGGCACTGCTATGGCACATCCTTTGCACTGTCCTATGCTAATCTTTTCATGGGTTTCTGGGAATCACTTTTCATTTATGGTGACTTAAATGCTTTCAGAAAACACATTCTATTCTATCGTCGTTATATCGATGATCTGATTTTTGTTTGGGAGGGTGATGCACAAACTCTGGATTGTTTTATCCAGACCATTAATTCTAATGATTATAATTTACACTTCACGTATGAGCACAGAACACATCACATATGTTATTTAGACCTTTTGATTTATATAGATATCTCAGGAGAGATACAGACGGATGTGTACAGAAAGCCCAACTCTAGGAACACCTATCTTATGGCTAACAGCAACCATACAGCACCTTTAAAAAGAGGAATACCCAAGGGACAATTTATGCGCCTCAGGAGACTGTGTTCAACTGAGGATAGTTTTGAAGCACAGGCTCATAACCTAATTGCCAGATTTATAGACAGGGGATATAAAGAAAAAGATCTCTTAGAGACATACACCCTGGTCAAAAACATGAAAAGGGAAGATCTTTTGTCCACACAAGGGGGTAAGAAGAACAAGTGGAGTGGTGGACAATCAAAACCGGTACCACTCTTTATTACACAACAGAGAAGCCAGTCTAAAAACATTCGAACCATCATTGAAAAACATTGGGATACTCTTAAATTGGATGTAGATTTAAAAACCATCACAAATAATAGGCCGAAATTAGTGTTCCGCAGGGCCAAATCTTTGGCGACATATCTGTCCCCTAGTCTGTATTCATCACAACAAGTTGGAGGCATAAGTAACATACCAAAAGGCTTCTTTCATTGTGGACATTGCAATATCTGCCAATATGCAAGACCTTCAAAAAAGATTGTATGTCATAAACCAAATATAATTAAAAACATACAGACATTCATCAATTGCAACACCAGTCACGTAGTCTACATGATCAGATGTGGGTGTAATAAAACATATATTGGGCGCACAATAAGGCCTTTAAAATGCAGAATTCAAGAACATGTGCGCCTAATAAAGAAAAAGGACACATTACACCCGGTCCCTAGGCATTTTGCTATGTGTCCAATGGGTGGAGTTGAAGGTTTTTCCTTTACGGGCCTTGAACACGTGCCTATTACAAAAAGAGGTGGGGACAGACTTAAACTTTTAAATCAGAAAGAAATGTCCTGGATCTTCTGTACAGATAGTCTTCATCCATCAGGCATTAATATTGATTGGGAATTGGCCAATTTTTTGTAGAGTTCCCTAGCCATATAAATAATTAAATAAACAACACATATAATTATATTCACTTTTCTAGTGTCTATTGTCAGGGGACTTCTTTCCTATCATGTTTATTGTAACCTTGGTTATTATTATTCTTAATAACATTATGTGATTATTTGTAATACATGAAGCCTTCCTTACTGAGTGAGCTCAGAATGTGTTGTCTAATGTGCCATCAAAATTTTTTAATAGAAGTATATCTTATAGTTTATATGTTATGCAATACAGTATTGGCTACTTCTATACATTGCATATACTTACCCCTTTTTGTCTATGGCAATGGAAAAAAAACCACATTAGGATACAGCAGAGTTCATATTCCCATCAGGCAGTTCTTGTTTTTAATGGATTTGGGATTTAGTTCACTATGTTTTATATTCATCTTTTTTTGTATATGATAGATAGGCTATATGTGTATTTTTAGTAATTAAGCCGATCACCTGTTAGAGGGTTCCTTTTTTTCTTTCTTTAATTTTATTATAACATACATATGCTGCTTTTCATATTACATCTCATGTACTGTTCCAGATGTAATGTATGTGCTAAATCCATTCTTATGCATATGATACATTATTTTGTTTAACATATATTCTTTTTTAGATTATTTAGCATGCATCTATTGATGCATCTTGTTTATTTTCTTTTTATTAATTTTTTTATTATTTTTTTCATTATTTTGTCATTATTATTTTTTTTTTTTATTATTTTCTTTTTTTAATCATTCTCATTCATTTTTTATTCATTTTTTCATTATCTTTTCCATTGTAGCTATATTTTGTATCTTTGTATATATATGTGTTCTCCATGTGTCTGGTTTTGTGGCAGCTGGATCATCTTTCTTAGCCATCATGTCATCTTTGGGCTTGTAACACTATTGTTGCAAGGGTTTATATGTTTGTAACATACTTTTTTATTCACCAAGTTCAAATTCCATTTACATAATTGTCCAATTAGCCCACCCTTTATCCCTTTTTTCACAGCAACGCAAGGGTTAAGAGTCTTGTATTGGTTGAGAACCTAATAGACGTCTCTCCATCAGCTGTAGGGACTATTTCTACACTTTAAGATGACTGTTCACTCAAATGTAAGGATATTTAGGCTATTTAAGGATAGAACTAGCTGCCACATATCACTCTTTGATAAAGTCGTAAGACGAAACGCGTCAGAGGATATTTTAGTGTTTTACTTGGCTGTCATGCCGCAATAAAAGTTTTTTCTACTGCATGTTGCCTTCAGCCTGATTTCAACTAGCAGTGCCCTGAGCCCTCTCACTCTTCTACTTGGATCCCAAAAAAGACGTTGTGGTCTGATGGAACTGTTATTTTTCCAATTTGGCAAATAGGTATTTTTCTTTCATCTTTGAAGCACCTGTTTAACGTATCCCGAATGTTCCCGTACAGTCTTGGAGAAAATCAAGATGTCATCTAGATAGATGAATCGATCGAGGAGATCTCTAAAAATTTAATTTACAAAATCCTGGAACACTGCGGGTGCATTGCAAAGTCCGAAAGGCATTACTGTAATGAGTGCTCACCACAAACAGGACAGGACCATGAGGCTGATGTGGGGATGGAATACACTGAGCTCCAACCGCGAGACCGCATCCGGAGTGCAGAGTAAGGTCATGTAGCTGGGTCAGGATAGGATAAAGTATCCGGCCGCTCCTCCTTCTCTTACCGTGCACCCCAAAACTGGAACTGGAGACTCTTACATCCACCACCAGTTTAAGTTCTTTCAAATCTAAGGCTGTCACACATTTTAATCTGGTCTGTAACTGTTTCATACGCCCATAATATATATTATCTTTAACTGTGCACGCAATGTCTTGTATATAATGTATACCCTGCTCATTTATGTAACTGTATTTGTAAACATGTATTTGTCATCATAACTCTGTGCCCAGGACATACTTGAAAACGAGAGGTAACTCTCAATGTATTACTTCCTGGTAAAATATTTTATAAATAAATAAATCAAAATGGTCGTATATACTCGTCGTGGTCAGGAATAGGAGAAGTCGGATAGTCGTTGTGCGGTGCCGGGGTCCAGGAGTAGAGAAGTTAGAAGTGCAATAGCAAGCCGAGGTCAAGGGTCAGATAGGCAGAGGTCCAGATACAAGCCGAGGTCAAAACAGGAACAGGATATGCAAGACAAGACAGCAACAAGACAGCAGGGTGTGTGAGGCAAACACAAGTACATAAACAGGGTTTATGCTCAACCAGTTAGTAGGAGGGCTGGCTGAGTATTTACAGGGCAGGTAGCCAATGGAAAGCAGCACACAGGTGCAAGGTAACGAATGAAACCCACCCCATAGACATATACAGTCCACTATTAGGAAGGGGCGGGGAGAAGTGCAGGTGAATAGAAATTGGAGATGGAGCTAACCCCTCGTGTGCTCATGGTATTGCGGCACATGTGCATTTCCTGCGCATGGTGCACCTTACCCGTGAAGTCACGGGGGTGGAGTCTGAGTGAGATCTGTGCGGTGTCTGGCAGAGCGGCATGTGTCAGCCACTTTGTCACGGGACGCATCACGTGATGGGAATGAAGATTCTAGTTGAAAGTTTGGAAAGACAAGAAGGTATGGTTCCCAGTGTTACCCTCCTGGCTCTCAGTGGAATCTTGGTGTTTCCTGATTTGAGAGGACAGGCAATTACCAGGTGTCCAGAGTTACTGCAGTAGAGGCAGAGACCGGCATTGCGTTTGCGCTGTTTCTTGCCAGCTGACAGTCTGTTACTTCCAAGCTGAATAGGTTCGTCCAAAGCCGGGGGAGGAAGGTTAACGACCCCTGTGGATTGCGTAAGAAGAGGCTGCGTATCTTGTTGGTGTTGTTGGTTTAGGAGTGGAGAGATCAGATTGTCGTTGTGCGGTGCTGGGGTTAAGGAGAATAGAATGTACAATAGTCAGGGGCGTAGTGCATAGCAGCTGAGGAATAATTGTGGGAATTAACCCCTTGTTTGCCTGTGTCCACGCGGCATCTGTGTGTAGCTTGCATGCCCGGTAGGTTGCCTGTGTCATCACGGAGGCCGAGTCTAGAGATGGTCACTGCAGTGTTTTCCTTCCTGACAGTGCAGCGCCTGTACATAGGTTGTGGCTGACGCACGTCACTCGTGATGTCATGAGATGCATCACAGGGGCGGGGCCTAAGCCCAATCCTGAAAATCTTTTTTTTTTTCCAAACAATTTTATTAGGCATTCAGGTATACATACAGTGGTACAAAACAAAGAAAATAACCCCTCTAAAAGCGCTTACCTACACTAAATTAAAGGTGTGATGAATAATGTGCTAAACAATAATAAGTGCTAAAACAACAAACAATCTAACAATTGCTGTAAGAGCAAGCAGCTAGGTGACAATAATGTCAGGTTATTCCAAACCTGATACAATAGGTGCACAAACAATATTAAAGTCCCCAGCGCTAAAGTCCAAGATACATGATCTTCAGATAGTCTCTGATCTTAAAGATGATAGCTGGCTCTGTTGAAAATGTTCCAGAGGGATGTGTCCTTGGAATAGACAGATGCACATCTGAATACAGATGAGAGGCCACCTGATTGCGCAGCGTTTTTCTAGCAATCAGATCCCTATCTAACAAGTGAAGATTCCTACTCACATGATGAACGCCAAAGTATTCAGTGGAGAGAATCTGTGCTTGTTCCCCTTCTTTCAGCTCCTCTCACGACCCCACGTGCAGGCAGCTTACTGGAGGTGGCCCTCAATCCACAATGGCGTGGGGGTGGCTCCGTTGCGGACCCCCACCGAAGAGGGAAGGAATGGGCACAATATGGTGTAGTTTGAAAACTTTAATTGGCTAAAACATTAAAAAAAAACAGTAAAATACACTCACATGGTGCAATATCGATTCGTATTGCTCAAATTGCCGTCCGCAGCTTGCACAATCTGCCCGTAGAATGCACAGGGATCCCCTGACGAAGTGACCCGTGTTCACGAAACGCGTAGGGAGGGGAGCCTAGTCTTTTGAGCCATCCAGCAACCGTAGCTTTTACAAGGAGAGGTCCCGGCAGCGGTGACAGTCACACGATAAGTCTACCAGCGTGTCTGCATGCAGGGACTCTGTGCTTCTACGGGCAGGATTTGCAAGCTGCGGATGGCAATTTGAGCAATACCAATCAATATTGACACCATGTGGTGTTATTTTACTGTGTTTTTTAATGTTTTAGCCAATTAAAAAGTGTTTCAAACTACACCATATTGTGCCCATTCCTCCCTCTTCGGTGGGGGTCCGCAACGGAGCCAGCCCCGATGCCATTGTGGATTGAGGCCACCTCCATAAGCTGCCTGCACGTGGGGTCATGAGAGGAGCTGAAAGAAAGGGAACAAGCACAGATCTCTCTCCACTGAATACTTTGGCGTTCATCATGTGAGTGGAATCTTCACGTCTTAGATAGGGATCTGATTGCTAGTAGAAAACCGCTGCGCAATCAGGTGGCCTCTCATCTGTATTTCAGACGTGTTGCATCTGTCTATTCCAAGGACACATCCCATTGGAACATTTCAACAAGCCCCAGCTATCATCTGAAGATCAGAGACTATCTGAAGATCACGGTATCTTGGACTTTAGCGCTGGGGACTTTAATATTGTTTGTGCATACATACAGTGGTGTTGTGCAAAAAAGCCTAACATTTTCCATTCCACAGTTTTTTTTGGGGGGGGAAACAGATAGACAACCGCCGTTGTCCGTAGAAAAGGGGGGAGGGAAGCCTTCAGAGAAGGAAGGCAGAGGGGGGGGAACTGGGGGGGTGAGGGGAGGGGGGAGAGTAGAGAGGGGTGGAGGGATGAGGGGGGGAGGGGGACCCATCTGACTGTTTGGGGGTATGAGCTATAGAGCATTGGTCGAGCGCCTATGGTGGGGTGACCGGTCTTTGGAGCGCTGGGGTTGGCTGTCTGGCCCGATTGTTGGAGATCCATGGGTCCCAGATGTCCTCGTATGCCGGCATTTTTTGTCTAACGATGGCGGTGAGCCGTTCCATGACCATCACCTCGTCGACTCTTTTTCTGATCGTTCCCAGTGCCGGCGTCGTTGTTTTCCTCCAGGAGGTCGCAATACAGCATCGAGCCGTGGTACAAATGAAGGATATCAATTTCCTGACTGGCCGGACAATGTCCTTCAATGGTGCAGCCAGCAGGTAGGTCAGTGGTTCAATAGGCACTTCCAGATCGGTGACCTCTTTTATTAAAATTTGGACCTCGGCCCAGTACTTTACCATTTCTGGACAGGACCACCAGATGTGGACCATGTCCCCTCTATGACCACAGCCTCTCCAACATAGATCTGATGCCAGAGGGTAGATTTGGTTTAATCGAGCTGGGGTAAGATACCAGCCGAACATAATTTTATAAATGTTTTCCTTTATTGTAGTACATAGGGAGGTCTCCGAGGCTGTCTCCCAGATTTCTTCCCAAGTCTCTCTGTCTATATCTGTCTTCAGGTCAGCTGCCCATTTGAGTATATAACCGTGCTCTTTTGGGGTCGAGAAGCGCTCTAGAGCCCCGTATACTGTATGTCTGAGATTAGACCTTTCTGATGGGTCTTTGTCTCGCAGAGAAGTTCAAACGATGTGAGAGTGGGGTATTCTTGGAGAGTGCAAGTTGTTCCAATAAAGTTTCTGATTTGAAGATATTTGAATGTGTCCAATTCTCTAATTTTATATTTGGTCCTTATCTCTTGGAAACTCAGAAGCCTCCCTAGGCTCAGAAAATCCGCAATGGCCTCTATATACCTTGTGCTGTATTGTTCGAACAGTTTAGATCCACATCCCGGGGGGAACTTTGGATTGTTAAGAATAGGGGTCAATTGGGAGCTTTTAGTGGTGAGGCCATATTTGTATTTACAACGTAACCACACATGTGAAACGAGAGGCCTGTAGTTTCAGGTTGTGTGGATGTCCCTCTCCTCTGTCCAGGCTCCAGAGGCAGGCTTGCAGAGAAGGCATTTTGGCACACTGAGTCTCTATCTCCACCCAACTACAATGGGTCGGGTCAGAATTCCACATCACCACCTGCTTGAGCTGTGCAGCTAGGTAATATCTGTGTAAGTCCGGTACCCCCAGACCTCCCCTAGATCTTGCTGCCATCAGGACCGATCTGGCGACTCGGGGTCTTTTGCCCTGCCAAATAAAGTGAAATATTCTGTTTTGCATGTTTTTGAGATCAGCGCCCGGGACGTGGGTCGGGAGTGTTTGAAAGAGGTATAACATTCTTGGGAGTATATTCATCTTAGTGGAAATCATTCGACCGAACCACGATATCTGGTAACCTTCCAACTGATCTAGATCCTTTTTGATCTTGTCCCATAATCGCGGGTAGTTATCCCGGTATAAATCCCGGTAGTGCCTTCACACATTAACTCCCAGATATTTAATGTATGAAGGGCACCATCTGTAGCTAAAATTGGTTTTGAGGAGATTGACTTCGGGATCAGGGAGACACAGATTTAGGGCCTCTGATTTGTCGCTATTTATCTTATATCCTGATACTCTGCCAAACTCCGCCAGTTCCCTCTGGAGGTTGGGGAGGGAAGTTAGAGGTTTGGTCAAAGTAAGGATGATGTCATCAGCGAATAGGGAAATTTTGTATTGTGTTTTATCGATCGGGATTCCCTGGATGTTCGGGTTCCGTCTTATTTTAGACGCTAGTGGTTCAATCGTGAGGGCGAAGAGAAGGGGAGATAGGGGGCATCCTTGACGGGTACAGTTCTGGATTAGGAATCGTTCAGATCCTCCGCCCGAGAGGCGTACCGAGGCTGAGGGGTTCTGGTAAAGTGCTTGAACGCCCTTTAAGAACGAGTCTCTGAAGCCGAATTTAATCAGTGTTTGGTTTAGAAATAGCCAATCAATCCTGTCAAATGCCTTCTCTGCGTCCAGGCTTAATAACATTGCCTTTGAGCCTGATAGGTGGGCATGGTCTACTAAGTTTATTATCTTGCGTGTATTGTCTGAGGCCTGGCGGCCCAGGACAAACCCGACCTGGTCCTTGTGTATTAATCTCGGGAGGATGGGATTAAGTCTGTTCGCCAAAATTTTACTATATAGTTTAAGGTCGTTGTTCAACAATGAAATTGGTCTATAACTTCTGCATTGGGTGGGGTCCTTCCCGTCTTTAAGTATTATTGCCAAATTTGCGGACGACATTGTGGACGGGATAGGACTCCCTTCTAGAAATGAGTTGAACAAACTTAATAGATGTTTGGATAGAATGGGGAAGAATTTTTTGTAATATGCATTTGTGAAGCCATCAGGGCCCGGCGCCTTGGAATTTTTGGAGGCTCTCATGGCCATTTCTAATTCGTCTAGCGTTATTTTCGCATTTAGGTAAGTATTTTCCTCCTCTGTTAATGAAGGGAGGTCGCATTCGGTTAAGTAACCGGCGGCTAAAGCCGTATCTGTCTCTTTAGAGTTAGCAGAGTGGGTTCTTAGGTTATACAATTTAGTGTAAAATTTGGTGAATTCCTCTGCTATTTTTTTTCCGTTGTATTGGAGTTCACCAGAGTTATTCCTGATCGCCGTGATTTGCGATCTTTTCTGTATGCCTCGTAACTTGCTGGCAAGAAGTCTATCGGCCTTGTTCCCTTTATCATAATACCTTTGACCCGTCCATCAAAGAGCTTTTTCTACATCTTCTAATTGGATGATCCTTAAATCGTTTCGAGCAGTTGTCAACTGTTTATAAATTCTCCGGGAGGGGTTATTTTTATGCTGTTGCTCTAAGTCGATTATTTTGTCTGTGAGCTCTTTAGATAATCTGAGTTTAGTTTTCTTCCGGTGGGAGGCAATCGAGATAAAATTTCCTCGAATTGTCGCCTTATGGGCTTCCCACATGCTTGCTGGAGAGGCTACGGAGCCTTTGTTTATTCTGAAGTATTCCTTAAGGGATTTTTTGAGTTCCATCACTGTCCCGGAGTGGTTCAGTAAGGAATCGTTTAATTTCCAGCAGTATGAGATAGTTTTCCCGAAGGAGATGGATAGGGTCATGGTGATGGGAGCATGATCTGACCATGTAATTGGGCCGATATCTGTGTCAGTGGTGGCCTCTAGAACGTTCTTGGAAGCAAGGAAGTAGTCAATAAGGGAGTAAGACTGGTGAGGCGCCGAGTAAAAAGTATAATCTCTCTGTCCAATGTCCTTAAATTTTTTCCCCAGTCTTTGTGACTGAGTGGAGTGCTGCCATCCTGGTTGGCTCGATTTGTCTTCTTTTGGGTTGAGAGCCATATTTAAATCCCCTGCAATGAGTATTGAGGATAGGTATTGTGGGTCAATTTCTTCCAGAACCTTTTTAAGAAATTCTGTCTGGTTTTCGTTTGGGGCGTATAGGTTAATAAGGGCGATTGACGTGCCGCATAGTGAGCCGTAGACTACCATAAATCTCCCCTCTGGATCTGCTTGGATTTTTGTTAAATCAAATGTGGTGCCCTGACGGAACAGAATGGCAACCCCTCTGCGTTTGCTGCTGAATGATGAGAAATAACTAATTGGGAATGCTTGCTGGAATATTTGAGGCGGCTCTTGCGACGTGAAGTGCGTCTCCTGGAGGAAAACAACGTCCCCTCCTATTTTCTTTAACTCCTGGAGGGCCAGGCGGCGCTTTCTATTATTGTGGAGTCCCTTCACGTTGAGGGAGACAATTTTTAGAGCTTTTTGGTGGGACATTGTTATCTCTCAGCTAAGACCGCTTGTGTTATCGCTGGAGTAGTGCTGGGGGTGCAGTCAAAATGGGCGAGGAGGAGAGGAGTCGGGAGAGGGGCCGCTGGAACAGTGACAGCGGCTGGAAAAAGGGAGGAAAATCGACCCTAATGGGGTCTAAAAGTGTTTGACCGATCTTAGAGAAAGAGCCGGTTAGTGGGGTATAAGACCCTTGGGGGCGGGTCCGAGAACGCTCTCCAGTGAAGGAGGGCCGGGTGGAGACCCAGAAGATTCTGTGACTTCAACCGGCTACCGCATCGCCGGGTTGGCTTATTCTGTGAGATGACAGGCCCGCAGGGCTTTTTGCTCTATCTAGCCGTGTGAGGGCGGGATTGGGCAAGGGAGGGGGAACTGGGTCGGGAAGTGAGGGGATGGGGACGTTAAAGGTCGCTGTGGGAATGGTTGCCCTAGGGTGCGGAGGGGGGAGGGGGGGTCAGGAGGGAGGGGGTAGTTAGAAGGAGAGCATGGGGGGGGTGTAGGGAGGGGGGGGGTGGTTTGAGGGGAGGGGAGGGGATGGGTTCCTCGTTTTGGGGCTCTCGGCTGGTTGGACCCTGTTGTATAGCACAAACAA
>WSYH01005070.1:0-47409 GCA_036426205.1 Ascaphus truei | reverse complement strand
CTCCATGAAGCGCTCATAGGAATCGCCACTGCTTTCTTCAAACAATTGGTCCGGAGGTAGGTTCATTTCTTCGGGTACCCATTCCAATGCATTTTCAGCTGAAAGGCTTGCTACATAATCATAGTAGTTTTGTTCTTGTACAATGTGGGTTTCAGGAATGGAGGGTGCAGATATTGCAGCAGGTATCGATTCACACGGAACAGTAGTAGCGGATCCATTGCTATTGGCATTAGGAATAAATATGCCTTTAAGCACAATATATGTGCCCTCTTTCACGGTGAAATGTTTTTCCTTGGCAATCTTCCAGAAACCATAGTTGTCTTCTAGCTTATCCTGCACACGTTCAAAACAGTCATTAGTTGATAAAGTGAATCTTACTGAGGAATTAAAATTGCGCGCATGCCCACGGTCTTGGTAATAAGGATATTTTGCTCGAATCAAATCATAGATTTGGCGTGTGCTCGCATGGTGTCCGCAAGTTGTCAAAATAGCTTCTGATACCATGTATTTATACCCTAAATGCGGATTCATATTTTTAACGAATTCATCAGCCATTGCAGATTAGCACAAAAGATGTGTGCAGGTATCTGTTCTTTGCTCATCAAAATGAAACTGCTCAATGGCTAACAAATTGCTGTGTTTCCTTTTCAAGGTCAACAAAAGTATAAACTGTTACTCCTTATTTCAAACGCCAATTGGATGTGTAGTTTTAATTGGTTGAACATTTGTGGTTTGTGATAGCCGCTTGTGGGACAAACATGTATCCTTTTTTTATCTCGTTTCTGAAAACATTCCTACACTTTTAATTCAGTAACATTGAGTTTTCTTGAAAAATAACAAAGAGCACTGTGTGAAAATAGTGCTTAGACAGCCATATCAGTAAATACACACACCTGCAAAATGAAATGTTTTTTTCCCGCATACATTTCTGTGTGTATTTGAAAGTCTGGTTAACTCTCTGTCTGCATGAGTTTAAATACGTGTGTATCTATATATATATATAAATATATCTCTCTCATAAATATATATATATAAAGTGTATATTGTACTATATGTATATTGTGTGTGTGTGTGTGTGTGTGTGTGCATATATATATATATATATATATTGTTTTTTTTTTTTTTTTTTTATATTGCAGGAGTACACACAACATATTGATGGCAGTAAGTAGGCCTTGTATGAAACCTATTTAAATGGTGATAAACATGAGTGAATTAAGTAATAAACATTTGTTTGCGCCCAATACTGTTAGAGGCTCACACTTAGTATAGTTCTCAAACATTAGGCCTGTATTATTAAAATACTGTGTTTTCACAAGGAAGCATGAAGTGTATGTTTTTTGTAAATACATCTATACCAGTTTAGATAGTACTATATATACATACACACACACACTGTGTGTGTGTGTGTGTGTGTGTGCATATATCCATACATACTACATATATATATTAGTATACATTCAGAGATGTTCTTCAAACAAGAACACATAAATGATTAAAGGACAACATTACAATGCCCAAGCAAGGCAAAGGTAAGTAATATTTTACACATAATCCTGCTGTACACGTACAAGAAAGATGTTTGCAGTTAAATAGGTGCTTTTATAATTGCATGTGAATAATATGCACATGCAATGATTACATCAAGTAACACACCCAAATGCAATGTTTTGCTGCAAAGTCAATGGCAGCTTCTCTAAACTTAGCAACTGGCTCCTGGTGGACCATTACTGAACAGACGATTAAAACATAAATATTTATAACACTATTCATTAATTACGACTGTTAACATTTCCAAAACTTCACGTGTACAAGAACATACTTGAAAGTTTGGAAACAACACAGTCTTCAGCATACATACAATATTAATTAGATAATCTGAAGTCAACAAAACAAGGCCAAAGACATATTTTGTGAATTATAAAATTTATTTTTTTTGTTCCTTTTGAGAGCGAGTAACAGGCCTGCTTGTTGTCTCTTGAATTTTCCTTTTTCGTTTGGCAACAACTTTAGCCACAACAGAGCCACTTTGAGTGGCCTCTGGCACTTCACGGGCAGGGCTTGTGGCCAGTGACTCACCTACAGGGCTTTTGGGCAGTGACTCACCTACAGGGCCGGAAGGGCGCTTCTACCACCACTGTGTTTCAGCAGCCCCTCACCACGGGCTACATCGGAGAAATACGACAAAGAGCAACAACCCCACAGGAAAACACAGTCAGTATACGACTCTCAACCCTGAGTATCTAAGCCTAGAATGCCCAGGTGACAGACAAAGTCCCAATCTAGAACTTCAAGACGCGGATGACCCCACAAAACGTGAGGATGGAGTTGCAGTATTATAAAGGCTAGCCAACTCCCCAGGGCCAAGGACCACAAGGATAGAAAACTGTCTCCGTATTCCGTCGGGAGCCCTAACTATATGGAATTTATTACCATCCCATCTGAGGTTTCCTTCAAATATCCTCACCCCCCAGTCAGTAACACCTGACAGGGAATGAGCTCGGGGGGGAGGCATACTGATGCAGAAACCAGGGGATGGTAACATGTAGAATTCCATATATAAGGTGCGATCAACCCGGCATAAACCTGAAAACAGTGTTCCTCCTGTTCGGCCTGGGAGTGCACAACTACCTCTATAACTACGTGCACCTCCATCCCAACAGATTTTTAGAGACAAGGCTCGGCTGGAACTGCAGGCGTACTTTCTGTCACCTGTCATTGCCTACAACTTAAATATATCCGGTAACGGTATAAGACGATTCACTGTTTGCCTTCTTGTCATCCTACTTCCCAGAGCCTGACCGGCCTGCTGAACACATGTGGGAGAAGCCCACTTCCCCACCCACAGCGTTCAATTGTTCTGTAACATATTGGCTAACATCGACAAAAGTACCTTGTTTGTATGTTGGAGAACAGTGGAAAGCCCCCTTCAAAGCCACCACCCGGACCGTTAGAGCGAAACCAAACTATAAGTTACACCGTTATACGCTCTAGGTGAGCAGCCTTTTTGTGTGTGACTGTGTTTTGTTGTATGCCACTGTCGGCAGTCTCAAGGACTGCACCGGGACCCTATGAAAACACCCCACGGCAACCAAGCCTGTGTAAAGGAACAGTACGTGACGCCTCCTCATTTAACCTACCCCAAAAGACTGTGTTCTAACCGTCCCGGACAAGCAGCGGAGCCCCGGAGTAAGCTGTTTGTCACAATATATATATATATATATATAATGTATATATATTTTTTTTTATATTGCAGGAGTACACACAACATATTGATGGCAGTAAGTAGGCCTTGTATGAAACCTATTTAAATGGTGATAAACATGAGTGAATTAAGTAATAAACATTTGTTTGCGCCCAATACTGTTAGAGGCTCACACTTAGTATAGTTCTCAAACATTAGGCCTGTATTATTAAAATACTGTGTTTTCACAAGGAAGCATGAAGTGTATGTTTTTTGTAAATACATCTATACCAGTTTAGATAGTACTATATATACATACACACACACACACACACTGTGTGTGTGTGTGTGTGTGTGTGTGCATATATCCATACATACTACATATATATATTAGTATACATTCAGAGATGTTCTTGAAACAAGAACACATAAATGATTAAAGGACAACATTACAATGCCCAAGCAAGGCAAAGGTAAGTAATATTTTACACATAATCCTGCTGTACACGTACAAGAAAGATGTTTGCAGTTAAATAGATGCTTTTATAATTGCATGTGAATAATATGCACATGCAATGATTACATCAAGTAACACACCCAAATGCAATGTTTTGCTGCAAAGTCAATGGCAGCTTCTCTAAACTTAGCAACTGGCTCATGGTGGACCATTACTGAACAGACGATTAATACATAAATATTTATAACACTATTCATTAATTAGGACTGTTAAAATTTCCAAAACTTCACGTGTACAAGAACATACTTGAAAGTTTGGAAACAACACAGTCTTCAGCATATATACAATATTAATTAGATAATCTGAAGTCAACAAAACAAGGCCAAAGACATATTTTGTGAATTATAAAATTTATTTTTTTTGTTCCTTTTGAGAGCGAGTAACAGGCCTGCTTGTTGTCTCTTGAATTTTCCTTTTTCGTTTGCCAACAACTTTAGCCACAACAGAGCCACTTTGAGTGGCCTCTGGCACTTCACGGGCAGGGCTTGTGGCCAGTGACTCACCTACAGGGCTTTTGGCCAGTGACTCACCTACAGGGCTTTTGGGCAGTGACTCACCTACAGGGCTTTTGGGCAGTGACTGTTCACCTACAGGGCTTTTGGCCAGTGACTCACCTACAGGGCTTTTGGGCAGTGACTCACCTACAGGGCTTTTGGGCAGTGACTGTTCACCGACAGGGCTTTTGGGCAGTGACTCACTTACAGGGCTTGTGGGTAGTGACTGTTCACGGACAGGGCTTGTGGCCAGTGACTCACCGACAGGGCTTGTGCCCACTGACACATGTGAGCAAGTTGGTAGACACTGCACAAGTGATGGTTGGTCTGTTTCATGTGTTTTTTTTTTTTTTTTTGACCAAAAACTGGTCAGTAGTAACTGCTTGTGTTTTGTTTTTGTCGCCTCCTTTGTAGGTGTCAGCTGCTGATTTTGTACAGATGGCAGCGGTAGGATGTCGTCAGGAACCTGCACAGCAATGTCTGCTACTTGACCGGTAACATTCGGACCTGGTGAATGAAGATCAGAAGCATGTGGTGAAAACTGACCAGCATGAACAGATCCTGCCTGTGAGGTGTTCAAGTTGAATTGTGGTACATTAGTCATTCTCAAGTAATTAGCTTGGGTTTGCTGAACAACTAATGCTTCGAATGAGGTGTTGATTTTTTGCAACTGTTTAGGCACTTCAATGAAGACTCTGTGGAGATGTGCCAATTGTGAAACTGTTTCTTCCTGCAGTGCAATCATCCTTTCCAGCACTGTCATCAGGTCAGAATGGCGACGATTTTCTGCTTCCACAATTTTTCCCTCAGAAGCTACAATTGCATCGTATGTGGTAGTTGCTGGACGATTTGGCGGTAAAACAGTTTCAATTGGAACCTCTTCATGGTCACTTGCTTGTATTTGTGTGTCTATGGCGGCATCATCATCATCATCATCTTCATAATCCTCATCATCATGTTCTACAAATAAATGTACACATTATTAAATGGCATGTTAATCTCTGCTGTGTTACTATGTAATTCTACTGTGTCATAAGTAACAACTAACATGTTTCCATAAGTTTTATAACCTCACATTAAAAACTACCTTGACTTAAGAATAATGTTTGGACTCAGTATGAAATATGAGTGAATGAAAACTTGCTGTAAACTCACAACTCCTACATGATAGTTAACATCACTAACACAATACATGTTGCCTTACACTTCATTTTCACTGACACTAAGTAATCCTATTTAAAGAACATGTGCAAAACAAATAATGAACATGACAACATAACATATAGAAGAGCACATATTATATGGCCACCAACTGATACACTCACCTTCTAGGTGTGTTGAGCTGGTTTTACATTTACATGTGTAAATATTGAACAAACAGTTATTGTATGTTCTGTATTTATGAGTACCTAACAGCATCAGTTCCTTAACCCAAAATGTGTGTATGAAAGTGAACATAAATAGTTGTAATAACAATGTACATGCCTGTGTACTTAGAAGTTTTGAGTTCCCTAACATACAACATACTATGTTTCTGCAGTAATGCGTGAGGATAAATAGATTAAATTTGTACATAAAAATCATATGTTGTGTAGTGATATCAGTATCATACTGTATATAACTATCATGAGATGACCATTCACAATGGTTATCATGAAGGTGGTCATATTGCAAAAAGTGTTGTTTTTGTTAGAGGATATGTGTGGTACATTAATAGAAGATGTGGCACACCTGAATGTGGCTGTCACTCAACAAGACAACACATGCAGTGTGTGATAATGTGTCGTTGATAGTAGTTGAACTATAGATATGAGTGAACTAATGTGTGACGTACGCTTTGATAAGTAATGAGTTGTTGGGGCATTTAGTAGCTAAAGTTAAGCTTTCAAATGAGTGTGATTAACTTCAGTTGTGCTAGTCAGGTTGTAAGAACGGTATTCCCTTCCACAAAAAGCATAATCAGCCACACCTTTCAATAACTTGAAACATGTGAAAATGGTGTGAACTAAGTTGACCCTAAAATGAGCCTGTAATTTGTGTGTGTGCTGAACCCCACCCCCTCTGTTGAAGTGTATGCTCTGATGAGATATTAATTGCAGCTGCTTTAACACAATGGTAGATGAGCTAAATAGTCGTTTGCAGTGTTTAAGTTATGAAAACAATAACATATGATACGTGTGCCTCATTATGCTGTCTGTATATGACTTAAAGCAAAAATGGACCTTTTCATAAACAACTATAGATGTGTTAGTGCAAGTGATGTTTGTAGGCCGTTGCATGCAATATATTTGATGCATGCTTAAAATAGGCAGTAATGTCATGTTTGTCGGAGTAAAATAAATAAAATACACAATAATATTATACATATTTATGTTCTGTACCTGTAGCTAGTAATAATTTCTCATTAACATGTGTTACACATGTGTACTACCCTGTTGTTCCCCATCTTCGCCCACCATCAATTGCTTCCACTGCAGCAATGCATTTTGGGAATTCACATGTAAATGAGCACGCAATGGCACGTGCTATATTAGTTACTGCTTTTAGTAGGACTACAACATATATGTCTATTTTGAGATATATATATATACAGAATCAGACATATACATATATAGATGCAGGTATGCTTATATTGTGAAGACAGTATAAAAAGCAGTGTAAATATGCAAAATAACTGTAAGCAACGACACGCCTAGTACAGTAATATTTCTCACCTGGTAGAAATTGTGAGGGATAAATTCCAATATCACGGTCACCAGGTAAGCCTTCCACGACGACGGGAAGTAATTTTGCCCGAAGCAGCTCCTCCAATGGAGTTAATATCAGACGTTGTGGTGTGGGCCCACCTCCAGTGCCAGTAGCATGCACGCGTTGCTGTTGTATTTTCTTTTTCAATTTTGACCTAATATCATCAAATCTCTTGTGACAATTCCGCTTGTCCCTCACATGATTCCCACACGCATTGACACCAATGACTATTGTGTCCCACATTTCTTTTCTGCTTGATGAACTTGTCCGCCCTTGAAAAACATATAAAATATATAAGGTAAATTAATAATAATAGAAGCACCAGTTTCCTACACTGCTAGCTGTTCCAAGATATAGCAAACATGCTGTTTTAGGTGTAATATGTGAAGCACATGAGCATTCACTACTAAACCTATACATGTAAGCAAGGTTGCATTCATATTGTATGCAGTTATGGCAAATTGACCGCCTGTGTTTAGTTGTCCTTGTAAGGCATGATAAAAAGCTGTGTTTCCAGACTAATTAACATAGAAAGATATTCTGAACCCATATTTGCATATGAACAAAACTCAGATGACCTAGGATCACATGTATTTGAATAATAAATGTAAAGGTACACTTACCTAGTAAATGTCCATATATATTGTCATAGTGCTCCAGAATGCCAGTGACAAGAGCTGTATTTCCTGGTCATTGAAGCGAGGATTACGTGGCTTCTCCACACGTTTCTTCCGAGCAGGTTTAGGGTCAGAGCTTGGCTGGTGCTGACTGGACTCTCCTTCTTCCAATGGAAGAGCCTCCAAAAGCTGGCCACCAGCAAGCACGCCACCACCAGACACCCCATCAGCAACTGCGCCACCAGTAGCACTCCCAGCACCAGCACTCCCACTCCTAGCACCAGCACTCCCACTCCCAGCACCAGCACTCCCACTCCCAGCACCAGCACTCCCACTCACAGCAACAGCACTCCCACTCCCAGCAACAGCACTCCCACTTCCAGCAACAGCACTCCCACTCCCAGCAACAGCACTCCCACTCCCAGAAATAGCACTCCCACTCCCAGCAACAGCACTCCCACTCCCAGCAACAGCACTCCCACTCCCAGCAACACCACTCGGTGCACCAGCAACATCACTCCCCTGAACAGTACGTTCACTCCGACGCGTACTCACACGAGTAGCACTCCCACTCCCACCAGCATCACTCTTCCCACGCTTTGCGGGCATACTTTCAGCACTCACAAAAAACAGACAATAAATGTACAGCCAATCACACGAAACACTTCCACATATAAAACAAGACAAAGATGTAAACAAAACAACAAAGGACAAAGCTCTCCCAATACACAACAAGTCTCTCAGTCAATATGCAAATGTTCAATCAGCCAGCTCTGTGCGTCTCTCTCTCTCTCACTCCCAACAACACAGAGAATGATTAGCAGTACACGTTGCCTTTAAATATGGCGCGCTATCCAATACATGCTTGTTTCGCCTGATTCAGCAAGATTTGTGATTGGGCAACCTAACAGCACCCCGCCACGCACGCCGATACACCTGTGTGTGATCGGCTAATCATCGTGAGAGTGGGCGGATTTGTTTTCGGCTTGATTTTGAATGTATTCGGCACTTACTGCATACGGAGAGGAAAAATCGCCAATAACATGACTAATCGGTAAGCTTGCCGATTTCACATAATCGACGCTTACTGCATGAGGCCCTATATCCCATTAGCAACCCATTCGGTGTGCGCCTGGTGCTGTGGCATCATTTCATAGATGACATGCTTTTTATTTGGGATGGCATGGAGCATGATTTTAATAATTTCATCGAGTACATTAATACAAATACCCTCAATTTGAGGTTTACAGCAGTAAGTGATAGGCTGTCGGTCAATTTCTTGGACCTTACAGTCTATACTGAGGATAGAAAAAACAAATAGGTAGCGCTATATCCCACAGTGAGCTGGCAGCCGGTGATATAACCCTGACCCCTAGTCAGGCTATAGAAGTGGAAAAGAAGTTATATCAGTGGCGCTCAACACTGTAATGATCAAAGCAATTCTAATAGATATTATAAAATATATGTTATAAAATATACAACCAGAGCCACGGAAATCGCCCGTCCGATTGGATGCTCCACGTGGTAAGGGTAAACATGTAAATATACAAAGAAATCAAATCATAGCATAATACTGTAAAACATACACATACATAAACAAACAACACTTAACAAACGCTGAGAACAACAGGTAACTACTCACAATGGCATTTAATATGGCATATTACATCCACACTAAGACATTCCATAAAGAAGTGGCTGATTACAATTATCTCTTATCAACAAGCCACCATGAACCGAAATGGATCCAGAATATACCGCAAGGGCAGTTTTTATGTGTAAAATGCAACTGCTCTAAAAATTAGATCTATAAAACACAGGTAGATGAGCTGAGCAAGAGATTTTTGAATAGAAAGTACAAAAAAAAAGTAACATTGAGACAGCCTTCAAAAAGGTAGAGGCAGTAAATAGGGAAGATCAAATTGTAACTAAGAGAAGAAGTTCATTCAGTGCTAATGACCGATTCAGTACTATTGTTAATTTTATTACGGATTACAATTTAATGGCCCCAGATATTAAAAGAATTATAAGGAAGCATTGGGGAATTCTCCTTAGGGACGAGAAGTTAAAAACAATTCTCCCTACTCATCCACAAATTATTTTTAGGAAAGTGAGAAATTTAAAGCAATCTTTGGCTCGAGCTGTCTGAAAAAAGTTGCCACTGGCACCACCTGGCTAACAGAATCCACCTGGCAGAGTGGATGTAAGTGCTACTTCACATGCACGAATTTCTGTGCGTGCAAATTCAGTATTAGCAGCAGTAAATTCATTTTGAAAATAACCAACAAGGAATACGAAGTCAACTCTTTTATAAATTGCATCAGCACCCATGTAGTGTACCTACTGGAGTGCCTGTGTGGACTCCAGTATGTTGGTAGCACCTGCAGACCACTGAAACGGAGACTGTGGGAACATCTTAATATCATCAAGAAAGGGTTATAGTCCCATAGTGTCTCAAATTATTTTAGATCGGTTCATGGGCAGAATCCCATGGGATTAAAATGCATGGGGATAGAATGCCCTAAACCAATTGGAGAGGAGGGAATAGATTTATTCAGATATCAGAAGGGAAACCTTGTGGATATACCAGTTATAAACATTGTCTCTGCAGGGGCTTAATCTGGAAACCTCGGATTTTGATTCAAAATAGGTTGCCATAGAGGAGAACATGCACAAATGCAGTACATTAGAAAATCAATGATTACAAAGTCTGTGTACCACCCTAGGAAATGTCACTTACCCCATTTATATCATGAATTAACCCTTAATGAAACTAAATACTAACAAATGAGATATTTAGTTCTCATCTTAGTACATGCTAATTAATCTATAATACATTACTAATCCTAGAATAAGATATGAGAACCTTTACAGGTATAATTTATTCTAGGGGCTTGATAAATTCTGGGTTCTTAAGATGCTACCTCTGAAAGACATGCAATGACTCGATAAACATTAATGGTATTACGAGAATCAGTTTAAACATTACATTAACAGCAATATAGACATCTTTTCAAATTAAAAGATTCAATGCAAAAAGATCTACAGTATATAAAAAATGTTTTGAATTACAAAAACATAAAAATAATTCATTCAGGATTCCTAAAACTGGGTAATATGCACCTAAGATAGATCGAATAGGAATAGGACTTTACAGGAACAAATGTCTATAAATTATGAACAGAATCTTAAAATATATACAAAATATATAAAAATGTATTAAATTGAAAAGTAACAAATGCATCTTACTGATGCAATGGGTGTATATCTGACCAGAATTGGATGACTAAAAGTCAGTGGTTGATAGAATTAGAATGTACACTAATAGATAGTCCACCTCAGCTGTAAAATTACATATACCATTACAGTACATTCAGTGGTTGATAGAATTAGAATGTACACTAATAGATAGTCCACCTCAGCTGTAAAATCACATATACCATTACAGTACATTGAAGGCTCAATCTTTAACAAATTACTCTAGATCAAAATCCAGGTTAAGACTCAGTGGTGACAAGGTCCTAAGCGGGTAAATCCAGTAGGTCTCCCTTCTGTAAATATGTGTAATTCTGCTGACTCCTCGCCAATTTGGTTTGGGGCATTCGATGACAGTACATTTTAGTCACCTTGGGATCTTGATTATGTGCTACTCTAAAGTGATTGGACACACTGTGTGTTTGCAGGTCCCTCTTTATATTGTACTGTACATGTGCTCTGCTAGTCTTCTTTTAGGTGGTCTGCTGATCCGACCCACATACTGGAATCTGTAAGGACATGCCAAAACTGCTGTTGCAATTGATAAATGATTCAATTATGTATTCCTTGTCAGTTATATTTGATTTGAAAGTATTATTACAGTACTAACACTTGATTTGTACCCATTGCAATTTGAACAGGTATGATAACAATTAAGCCCTTTCAAGCAGCTAGACATGGAGCTTCTCTTTTTTAGGAGCTGGGAGCCAGGGATTGCTTTAGGTTAGGGACATTCCTAAGGATGATCTGGGGGTTTATTGAGACAAAAGTTCCCAATTTTTCATCTCTCAGTAATATATTCCTGTGCTTTTTCATTCATTCTCGTATCTCTGGTGTCATTACATTAAAGTCTGTGATGAACAGAATATTAAAATCCTGGTTTACACTCACTTTTTTCTTCTTTTTATATTTAACTAATTACAGCTGCAGCGGCCGTAATTCTAAAACTTTGCCCGGTGTACCGCTCAGAATACCCCCGTCATGGCGCGTGATGTTTTCCAACCGTACCGCGAGTGATGCGAGTGTGGCGAGTGCAGAAAATGGCATTTTAGAGTTCTGTTTTTTAAACACCTTAAATTGACACAGTAGCACAGTAGCACAGTAGCACAGAACTGTACACATTGCAATTCATTCATTTCATAGCACCCAAAGAAACAGAATCCATGAAATTCAACAAAGCAAAGCGGGTGCCTGGGGCAATTTGCCACGCTCATGCTGCATTGAGTACAGCAGAGCACACAAAATCGGCGCTGTGAAGTTTTACAATAACGGCCGCTGCAGCTGTACTAACTCGACTTTCTGCATAGTAGTTAATACATTGCATTTTTAAATTTTCCTATATAAAAATGTCATTTTTAATTCCTCAGATTGTTCTTAGAATACCTCGCTTTGGGAACAATTTGTTTTAAGTTATAGAAATTGTCCCCGGGGGATTTTCCAAATTCACCTTGGATCATGGTGGCTTGATGCCAAAAGGTAATTATTGGCATCAATTGGTTTGTGGTAGATTTTAGTATGTATTCATTTCTTTCAACAAAAATAACCATATCCAGAAAGTTAATTGAATGTTCATTGCTCTCCGAAGTGAATTTCAGATTAATTGAAATGTTATTAATATAATCTAAGAAATCAGATCATTGTTGCACTGTGCCGTCCCACATGAGCAACACATCATCAATGAAATGGCACCAAAGCACAAGGTTCGCACCATATGGGTTGTTGGACCAAATGTGATCAAGTTCCTACAGACCCATAAAGATGTTAGCTTTACTTGGTTCGAACCTGATGCCCATCACCGTCCCGCTAACTTAGATATAGTAGTTCCCTTCGAAACAGAAATAATTGAGTTCAAGAATGAACACTTTGGCATCTATCAAAAATGAAACAAGTTCATTATGTCCTCTTCTAGTACCCTTTTGTTGGACCAACAACCAAACTCATGCTCTATGCAGGTGTACAATAACATTACATCATGTTCCCCATTGATACTGGGGTTGCTATGTGATATCCTTTATCTAGTCTGAAACATTGGTTTTATCTCTCAAATAGGACAGCATATCTGAAACATACTTTTGCAGAAAATAGTCAATGTATTTAAAAATATTTGAGGTGTCTGATTGGATCCAATAGACTATAGGCATACCAGGAGGATTTGTCCTGCTTTTATGGATTTTTGGGATAGAATAGAACACCTGGATCCTGGGATCCTTTGAATCCAAAGATTCATACTCTTTTTATCATCAGTAGTTTACTATTGATTTCTACTTTGAAAAGATTTCTAATTTTTCAGAAAGTCTGCTTTGGGTTTAAATTTGAATTTAAGGTAGGTGTTTCTGTCATTTAAAATTCTGTCTGCCTCTGTGATATAGTTTGTTGGTGAAATGGTGCTCAGAAAGTGCTAGGACCGTGTATAATGGAAGGGTGCATTAACTGGGTATATATGAATAAAAAAGTAGCAGTACTAAGCCTTAAGAGGGCATAAGGTACCCTGAAGGTTGGGGTGGGTTGTCCAAAGACACCCCCCCTTCCTCATTAGGTTAGCCCCAGGTAATGTACTCACGATATTTTGCTTCTTCCCAGAGTCTCCCTTCCAAAGCGTGCAGCTGAAGTGTGATAAAGATTTCAAAATCCAGGGTGTGCAGCGCACAGCAAAGATAGAAAGAGCAGGTCTTGCAAAAAACAGTCCTTTATTTAGGTCATATGGGTGTGGGACAGCAGCAAACCTTCAACGCGTTTCGTTCAAAGAACTTTATCAAGAAGTGAAAGAACTAACTTTAGTTTGCACATTTTCCCAAGTTTTCATATGCAAGATGCAATGAGAAATGACTAACACTTTTTGACTGCATTTTTAAAAGTAAAAGCTCACCATCTTC
This sequence comes from Ascaphus truei, assembly GCA_036426205.1. NCBI lineage: Eukaryota > Metazoa > Chordata > Amphibia > Anura > Ascaphidae > Ascaphus > Ascaphus truei. The sequence continues at coordinate 33,721 of WSYH01005070.1, read as the reverse complement.
AATCCACATCTTATATTCAGATTAACATGTTAAGTTTCTGTACTGAAACGATGAAGCTCAATGCATAGACCTACATCTTTGCTTTCTCAGTGTTCGCTCATGACTTTTATGTAAAAATGACATCCCCTTCTCTTTGTGCAAGGTATATACAAGTTATTAAGGAAATGAGAGGCAAAACCAATGTAATTTTTTTAATTACACTGACTAGCACAATAAACATAACTTTCACGACTGGTGCATGCTGGGAGATTGGAGAGCATGGAGGCATAATCCTGTAGCTCTGTGCCCCTCTCCAACATAAGTAAGCAAAAAAGACGAATAACTACACCGATTTACACCAAAAAAGCACAAACGCTGCACAATAACCCCAGGATGTCAAAGAAACTGGCGAAAACCCCAGGAAAGCGGGGCTTACCAGCATATTTCGGCGAGAGCAGAGCCCGCAGAGCGGCCTCAGCAATGGCCCCCGCATCAAGACCAGGCTCTGAGTCAGAAGGAGAAGAGAACCCAGACAACCAGGGGCTGCTGCCGGATATTGAGCGGCTCTTTCAAGATTTAAAAGACGTTCTGCAAGCAGAGATAAGAGCCCTGGCCAAGGAAGTAGGAGGTCTGGGGGGCCCGGACACAGGAGTTAGAGGTGCGGGTCGACGCGAACGCAAAAGCAATTCAGAAGGGCGCTAAAATCACGGCGGATCTCCAGTCCCAGATTAATGAAATACGGAACCGGCAAGAGGACGCCGAAAACAGGGACCGCTGCAATAATGTGCGCCTTCGCGGCATCCCTGAGGACATTGGGGACTGTGAGGAATTTGTAGGGCGCTGGATGGAGCATATCTGCCCGGAGTCCCCAAAAGAGAGGCTCGTGATGGACCGCTGCCATCGGGCATTGCGCGCTCGCCCCCAGCCCAATGAACTCCCTAGAGACGTTATAGTGCGTCTACATCATTACCGCACACGGGAGGAGATTCTACAAAAATCACGAAATACCCCCTTCATGGCGTTTGAGGGAGCTAAGATTGCGGTGTATCAGGATTTGTCACCCATCACACTGGCCAGACGGAGGGACCTGTGGCCTGTTACCAGGGTGCTAAGGGAGAAAGCGGTCCGGTACCGGTGGACGTTCCCCTTCGGCCTCATGGTGATCCGTAACGGGCGACCCATACACCTCAAGGCACCAGAGGAGGGGAACAAGTTCCTACAGAAACTGGGACTCGGCACGGCACCTGGCGCTGGCAACGAGGAGCCTGAAGCCCCGGCGGTCAGCACCGTGTGGAACACAGTCGGGAGCCCAGCCGGAGGAGGGGTCGTCTAAGTTACTAGTTTATCGCTGTTAAAATAAACCCCCAAGTTTTACAAGTTTTAAATGGTTCTGGATTAAAGTTGCACCAGCCCCAGCGAATATGCTGACACACGTTCCATATGGCGGGACTCCCCACGATAGAGGACCGGGGGGGGGGAGGAAATAGCCCCCGTAATCTCCCACACGGCGCTGAGCCCTACGGAAGGAAATGGAGACTGAACAAAAATTTCTGCTTACCTCGTGGTCCAGTCATGGCGACCGAGGTTGCAATGGCGGCCCCCCAGCTTGCAACGCAGAACACGGAAGCGGAGAGCGCGGGAAGAGCTCACCAGGCGGGAAAATGGACCAGGTAGGAGGAGCGGCTTCAGCTGCGTCTTCCTCGGGCGACTGCCTACTCCAAGATGGCAGAGGGAGCAAGACGTCACAGGAAGGGGCGTCCCCAAAGGCGGCCATCTTGAGTGGGGCGGAACAAGGGGGAACAAGGAAGGACGTGACGCACGGAAGTCGACGCGGTTCTGGCGGCGACGGCCATTCTACACCGGAGGGAGGCAGCATAAGGCGCAAGAGGAGAAACGGAGGGACAAGCGCAACCGGAGAGCAGAGGCCGAGCGGACAGCCGAACCAAGCCGCGGGGAAGAGCGGCATAGCAACAATTAGACAGAGGGAGGGGATGAGGGAAGACAACAAGGGACAATAGGAGCCCCGGTAGCAGCTTAGTAAGGGGAGTTAGAGAGATAGGAGAAACCGGACGCTGAGTAGGTAGAGTAGATGGTATTGAGTGGTAGAAAGTGTGGGGAAGTGGCAAGCACGAGCGGATAGAGAGAGAGAGTATTGTAAGTGAGAGGCAGAGGTTAGAGCTAAGAACATAGGTGAAAGGAAAAGCAGGGGGAAGTGAACGCAGAAGGGGAGGAGTCGGAGTAGCAAGTGACGGGAGCAAGAAAGAAAAGTAAGTGAGAACAAGATGGGGATAGGCAAGTGTGCAGGGCGGTGGCAGGTTATAGGGCACGCGAAGGAGAAGGAGGTGAGGCGAGAAAAGAGGTGAGGGGAAAGGAAGCCTAATAGCGGCAGAGTACCTAGGGAGAGGTAAAAAGGAAAAAAGAGGTGAGAGGGACAGGGCTTTTGGGCAGTGATTCACCTACAGGGCTTTTGGGCAGTGACTCACCTACAGGGCTTTTGGGCAGTGACTCACCTACAGGGCTTTTGGGTAGTGACTGTTCACGGACAGGGCTTGTGGCCAGTGACTCACCGACAGGGCTTGTGCCCACTGACACATGTGAGCAAGTTGGTAGACACTGCACAAGTGATGGTTGGTCTGTTTCATGTGTGTCTTTTGTTGTTTTTGACCAAAAACTGGTCAGTAGTAACTGCTTGTGTTTTGTTTTTGTGGCCTCCTTTGTAGGTGTCAGCTGCTGATTTTGTACAGATGGCAGCGGTAGGATGTCGTCAGGAACCTGCACAGCAATGTCTGCTACTTGACCGGTAACATTCGGACCTGGTGAATGAAGATCAGAAGCATGTGGTGAAAACTGACCAGCATGAACAGATCCTGCCTGTGAGGTGTTCAAGTTGAATTGTGGTACATTAGTCATTCTCAAGTAATTAGCTTGTGTTTGCTGAACAACTAATGCTTCGAATGAGGTGTTGATTTTTTGCAACTGTTTAGGCACTTCAATGAAGACTCTGTGGAGATGTGCCAATTGTGAAACTGTTTCTTCCTGCAGTGCAATCATCCTTTCCAGCACTGTCATCAGGTCAGAATGGCGACGATTTTCTGCTTCCACAATTTTTCCCTCAGAAGCTACAATTGCATCGTATGTGGTATTTGCTGGACGATTTGGCGGTAAAACAGTTTCAATTGGAACCTCTTCATGGTCACTTGCTTGTATTTGTGTGTCTATGGCGGCATCATCATCATCATCATCATCATAATCCTCATCATCATGTTCTACAAATAAATGTACACATTATTAAATGGCATGTTAATCTCTGCTGTGTTACTATGTAATTCTACTGTGTCATAAGTAACAACTAACATGTTTCCATACGTTTTATAACCTCACATTAAAAACTACCTTGACTTAAGAATAATGTTTGGACTCAGTATGAAATATGAGTGAATGAAAACTTGCTGTAAACTCACAACTCCTACATGATAGTTAACATCACTAACACAATACATGTTGCCTTACACTTCATTTTCACATACACTAAGTAATCCTATTTAAAGAAGATGTGCAAAACAAATAATGAACATGACAACATAACATATAGAAGAGCACATATTATATGGCCACCAACTGATACACTCACCTTCTAGGTGTGTTGAGCTGGCTGACCCAGGTGAAGACACTTGTTCTGTCTCAGGTGACACATGTCCTCCAGGGGCAACTATATTTAACAATAACATAAGTTTTACATTTACATGTGTAAATATTGAACAAACAGTTATTGTATGTTCTGTATTTATGAGTACCTAACAGCATCAGTTCCTTTACCCAAAATGTGTGTGTGAAAGTGAACATAAATAGTTGTAATAACAATGTACATGCCTGTGTACTTAGAAGTTTTGAGTTCCCTAACATACAACATACTATGGTTCTGCAGTAATGCGTGAGGATAAATAGATTAAATTTGTACATAAAAATCATATGTTGTGTAGTGATATCAGTATCATAATGTACATAACTATCATGAGATGACCATTCACAATGGTTATCATGAAGGTGGTCATATTGCAAAAAGTGTTGTTTTTGGTAGAGGATATGTGTGGTACATTAATATAAGATGTGGCACACCTGAATGTGGCTGTGACTCAACAAGACAACACATGCAGTGTGTGATAATGTGTCGTTGATAGTAGTTCAACTATAGATATGAGTGAACTAATGTGTGACGTACGCTTTGATAAGTAATGAGTTGTTGGGGCATTTAGTAGCTAAAGTTAAGCTTTCAAATGAGTGTGATTAACTTCAGTTGTGCTAGTCAGGTTGTAAGAACGGTATTCCCTTCCCCAAAAAGCCTAATCAGCCACACCTTTCAATTACTTGAAACAGGTGAAAATGGTGTGAACTAAGTTGACCCTAAAATGAGCCTGTAATTAGTGTGTGTGCTGAACCCCACCCCCTCTGTTGAAGTGTATGCTGTGATGAGATATTAATTGCAGCTGCTTTAACACAATGGTAGATGAGCTAAATAGTCGTGTGCAGTTTTTAAGTTATGAAAACAATGACATAACATATGATACGTGTGCCTCATTATGCTGTCTGTATATGACTTAAAGCAAAAATGGACCTTTTCATAAACAACTATAGATGTGTTAGTGCAAGTGATGTTTGTATGCCCTTGCATGCAATATATTTGATGCATGCTTAAAATAGGCAGTAATGTCATGTTTGTCGGAGTAAAATAAATAAAATACACAATAATATTATACATATTTATGTTCTGTACCTGTAGCTAGTAATAATTTCTCATTAGCATGTGTTACACATGTGTACTACCCTGTTGTTCCCCATCTTCGCCCACCATCAATTGCTTCCACTGCAGCAATGCATTTTGGGAATTCACATGTAAATGAGCACGCAATGGCACGTGCTATATTAGTTACTGCTTTTAGTAGGACTACAACATATATGTCTATTTTGATATATATACATATACAGAATCAGATATATACATATATAGATGCAGGTATGCTTATATTGTGAAGACAGTATAAAAAGCAGTGTAAATATGCAAAATAACTGTAAGCAACGACACGCCTAGTACAGTAATATTTCTCACCTGGTGGAAATTGTGAGGGATAAATTCCAATATCCCGGTCACCAGGTAAGCCTTCCACGACGACGGGAAGTAATTTTGCCCGAAGCAGCTCCTCCAATGGAGTTAATATGAGACGTTGTGGTGTCGGCCCACCTCCAGTGCCAGTAGCATGCACGCGTTGCTGTTGTATTTTCTTTTTCAATTTTGACCTAATATCATCAAATCTCTTGTGACAATTCCGCTTGTCCCTCACATGATTCCCACACGCATTGACACCAATGACTATTGTGTCCCACATTTCTTTTCTGCTTGATGAACTTGTCCGCCCTTGAAAAACATATAAAATATATGAGGTAAATTAATAATAATAGAAGCACCAGTTTCCTACACTGCTAGCTGTTCCAAGAGATAGCAAACATGCTGTTTTAGGTGTAATATGTGAAGCACATGAGCATTCACTACTAAACCTATACATGTAAGCAAGGTTGCATTCATATTGTATGCAGTTATGGCAAATTGACCGCCTGTGTTTAGTTGTCCTTGTAAGGCATGATAAAAAGCTGTGTTTCCAGACTAATTAACATAGAAAGATATTCTGAACCCATATTTGCATATGAACAAAACTCAGATGACCTAGGATCACATGTATTTGAATAATAAATGTAAAGGTACACTTACCTAGTAAATGTCCATATATACTGTCATAGTGCTCCAGAATGCCAGTGACAAGAGCTGTATTTTCCTGGTCATTGAAGCGAGGATTACGTGGCTTCTCCACACGTTTCTTCCGAGCAGGTTTAGGGTCAGAGCTTGGCTGGTGCTGACTGGACTCTCCTTCTTCCAATGGAAGAGCCTCCAAAAGCTGCCCACCAGCAAGCACGCCACCACCATCCACCCCATCAGCAACTGCGCCACCAGCAGCACTCCCAGCACCAGCACTCCCACTCCTAGCACCAGCACTCCCACTCCTAGCACCAGCACTCACACTCCTAGCACCAGCACTCCCAGCACCAGCACTCCCACTCCCAGCACCAGCACTCCCACTCCCAGCACCAGCACTCCCACTCCCAGCAACAGCACTCCCACTCCCAGCAACAGCACTCACACTCCCAGCAACAGCACTCCCACTCCCAGAAACAGCACTCACACTCCCAGCAACAGCACTCACACTCCCAGCAACACCACTCGCAGCACCAGCACTCCCACTCCCAGCAACACCACTCGCACTCCCAGCAACATCACTCCCCTGAACAGTACGTTCACTCCGACGCGTACTCGCACGAGTAGCACTCCCACTCCCACCAGCATCACTCTTCCCACGCTTTGCGGGCATACTTCCAGCACTCACAAAAAACAGACAATAAATGTACAGCCAATCACACGAAACACTTCCACATATAAAACAAGACAAAGATGTAAACAAAACAACAATGGACAAAGCTCACCCAATACACAACAAGTCTCTCAGTCAATATGCAAATCTTCAATCAGCCAGCTCTGTGCGTCTCTCTCTCTCTCACTCCCAACAACACAGAGAATGATTAGCAGTACACGTTGCCTTTAAATATGGCGCGCTATCCAATACATGCTTGTTTCGCCTGATTCAGCAAGATTTGTGATTGGGCAACCTAACAGCACCCCGCACGCACGCCGATACACCTGTGTGTGATCGGCTAATCATCGTGAGAGTGGGCGGATTTGTTTTCGGGTTGATTTTGAATGTATTCGGCACTTACTGCATACGGAGAGGAAAAATCGCCAATAACATGACTAATCGGTAAGATTGCCGATTTCACATAATCGACGCTTACTGCATGAGGCCCTAAGTCTGTGTTGAGACTTGGGAAATGAAGGGCCCACTAGTGCAGTAACTAGTGGCCCGCTTTTACATTAAGCCTGACCAGGCCACACTGTGTCCAGGGACCTGGCACAGGGGTGATCTCCCTGCGGGGAGAGGGAATCCCACTCCATTGGGAGGGCGTACCTTTTCAAGGGACAGTACGGCGAGATGTGCGGCTGAGCTGATCGCTGCAAGGGGGCAGTTTGCTACATCAACAATAAAGATGCCCTGTTCAAAGACAACCCCATTGTGTGAGTGTGAAGTTACTCTCCAGTGGCAGTCACCACCAAGAAGAAGTTCCTCAACAGGACCATCTCCCTGCGGATGCAGAGATCCTGATGAGGTGGAGGCGCTGCACGTGATATAGGTAGGACTCGCACACACTACCTCAGCTGCCTGTCTGGAGTGACAATCCCCTAATACCATCATGCGGGAGACTCAGGAGTCCTGTTGCCTACAGGTGCACCACCAGACACGACCATGTAATGGGGGCAGGTTAGATCACACGGGCCAATATGAGATTGGGTGGGTCAAGCTAGAGGGAATACCCATTACATATGTATAACCAGACACAAAACAAGTGACAAAACCATCCACCGTACAGTGTTCAGCAGATAAAAATACCACTTGTGGGTACATTATTATGTCTCAGATGGGTCTGCAACCCAGCCTATCCCTATTATCTCTTGTCGCTCAAAGCTTCCACTACAGCCAGGGATTCTGCGCAGTGTGTCACCTTTTGCTCTGTCATTTTAATATGGATCCCTATGAGCTTATGCCTGCAGTATTACACAGCTTTTTTAGCACAGCCTGGGTTAAAGATGTGCAGAGCGCTTAAATCTACCCACAGACCGCTACTTCGTATTTATAAAAAATTATGTTAAATGAGTGAAGATAATCTGTTATCTTTCTTTGTATTTTTTTAACATCAGTCATGTACAGTAGTGTTAAACCTTTCGACAGAGTATTACCGTAAGAAGCTTCATTTGGCGAGCCTGCACCTTTCAGAGTGACTTCCGTATCCCAGAATGTTGCAAATTGTGTCATATCACAAAATCCTTTCTCTGTAAGTATATGCTTATTATTATTATGTTTGGTAGCAATGATTTTGCATCTATAATTGTTATTGAATATGTCAAGAACTTCGGATTTTTATCGTTACCAAACATCCTCTGTTATCAGGTGAAGTTTAAAAAAACGGTCCCAATAAGTTTGCATGCAAATTGTTGCACCCTAAATGACCCTACAAAGAGTGTGTACTGTGTGATAACAGTCAAAAAGATAAACTGTTAGGGAGTCATTTATCAATGTCTCATGGTTGCAAAACTGACAAAAAAAATACTGCAACATTGTAGGAGATGTGCGCAGATGGTAAAACCCTGGAGACGTTTTTAGGAGAAATACATGTTGGCTTTATTAGCTGCCAGCTTTAAACAGAGACAACAAAAAACAGACAAAGATGCTCAAAGCTACTTCCAATGTGACAAAAATACACAGTGCAATACCTATATATTCTCTTGACAAAAGGGTCATTACCCTTTTTTCAAGAGAATATATAGGTATTGCACTGTGTATTTTTTGTTGGGTATCTGTGTGTTTATGAGCTTTAAACAGAGAACAGCATTAAATCCAAAAACAAAGTTTGAAGAGAAAATAACAGCCATGCTAACCCCATGTAAGGGACTGACTAACACTTCAGCTGTCCCTATCTGAGAGCTGGATGGCTGGGCTTCTTACCAACCATTGACACAAGTGCAAGGAGAGATACTTGTAGGCAGGTTGCTCTCCCCATCAGTCCAGGGTCTGTGGTAGTGTCTGTGGGGTGATCCCTCTGGTGATTCCAGGGACCGATGCTGCTTGGAACAGAGTGTCTTTGTTCCCCTCAGATCTCTCTAGAAGCACAGACTCTCTCTGTGGTAGAGATCCCCTGCAGTCTGTGTAGTAATCGTTTAAGCATGCTTGACAAGCCAGGTGAAAACTGGTCAATTAACTCCTGCTGGACTCATCAGCTAAAAACAGGCCCTGTCACAACCATATTTATTAAAGAACAAAATCCTATAGGTTTAAAAAGTACAGTTTTACCTTGATAAATCCACTACAGTTTTGTTACTCCAATTTTGGAGCCGGAAGACTTTGATTAATAACACTCAATGTCATGTACAGAAAGGAGTACAGCATTGTGGACGTTTGCAGACTATTTTCAAGAGAAGAGTTTTAACCTGCAATACTGTACATACTGTAACAGAAATATGAGTGTGGGAAAGAAAGCAGCATTAAGCTAAATGTTTTAACAAAGCATATAAATATATAAACTGTAATCATCATTAATCTAAGGGGGGAAAAACTTGACTCAAAAGATGAAAACGTTAACATGTAAACAGAATCTTTATGTAATTGATTTATTTCTCCAGGAAAGTTAGCGCTTATAGACATATACCAGATCAAGTTATGAAACGATCCTTAATTCAAAACAAGAAGTCAATGCATTCTATATAGACACATGGTGAATTATTACGCCAACAGACAGACCTTTGCATGTACGAATACATAATTATAAATATGAGTTTACATATATTCCCTTTGTGTTTAAAATGAACTAAAGTGCTAATTACAGATATTTTGTTGACTTAAATAGATTTTTCTTTATGAATTTATTGTATGGGATTAATCTATAACATAGTGACATTTTAATTAGTTACTCTATCCAATACCTTTTTTAGAATTTAGTTGTTTTGCTTATTTTTTTATTTGTATGTGTTTGGTGGGCTTTCTATACCCTTCTGTCATTTCGGTAATTCAGTAATGTACTGTAGGTCCGGCACTTCCAGATGTTCTGTGTATATAATGTTTATCCATACTGCATACTACAGAAAAAGCATCATTATTTTTGAGAAATGGGATACTACTGAAGAATTTCATAATAAAATATACAGCAACCTTACGCCAGTACGGTTGCATACAAGGAATTATAGTCTCTTCCCCGTCTGTTCCCGAGCCTGCGGACATAGAGGCTCACTTTTCCATGTTTGGTGGTTCTGTCCTAAATTACCTCCTCATGGCATCAGGTATTTGTATTGATTTGTATACTATGAGTGGTATAATGGTGGCTCAGACACTGTAGCTGGCATTAGTGGGTAGAGTTCCACATAAAATACCCAAGCATTCTACAAACTAATGCTGCATATACTTCTGGCCACTAGTTGCTCTATCGCAGCATGCTGGAATAAGCAGGCCATGAAGGGTCAGGTCTGTCACATACTGGATAAGATTATTGCATTCCTCAGGTAACACACACACATTTGCTCAAATATGGGAGCCATAGTTGGAAAAAGGAAGGGCTGGGCTAAATACAAATGTAGCACTGCTGTGATGGCAATATGATGGTTGAGTGGGACTGACCCAGCTTCCATTACTATTGAAGATCACATCCTGAATGGGCCCTGGGCAAACTCGTCTAAAAAAGAAGCGCAGCAGAGGTTTGCCTCATGTAGAAAAACATTTAATACTTTTTAGAGAAGTAATCTCATCTTAAGTGAGGTTGGATCATTTACTCGATTTCTGACTACAAAGTAAATTAAAATCTCTTTCAACTAGTAGCTGAAAGGTATTTATAAATTTGTCTCTAGCTTGGGTTGGATACAAATTTGAACATCTTTATAAAGAGCTATGTAAGATCTTTTTGAGTATCTATATGCCCTTCTAAAGCTAAACTTTCTAAATCCACCTGATCTTGACTAGTCACAGGTGAGTAGTGAGACTAGAAGGTGACACAGAATAACTGATGTCTCTACTTTGTCCATTGACTCTTTTTTGGAAAAAAAAACAAAAAACGTTTAAGTGTCAATTTATAGACATATTTATGAAAGTCAATATATAGCTCAAAAGTATTTGGAGCCACATGTGGAGAAAATGAAAGACCTTTCTTAAGCAATTTTGTATCTGCCTCAGTTAAGACATATTGAGCAGAAGAGAGAAAAACGGAGCACTAAATCCAAACCGGCAATGCCAGAAAAAAGTTCAAAGATGTGTTCCCATAAATAAAAGCTTAGACAAAAAACCACATCTAAGCGTTTCGGACTATTGCTAGTCCTTTATCAAGGTGAATAACTACTTACCCCCTTGGAGTGTCATTTATACAGAAAAGGAGACACAGGCGCACCAATCGCCGATACTTCCGCGTGTGTCACGTGATGAAGACGTCCGACGTCATCACGCACGGACGCGTCACACACACGTGTAGGAATCAAGTCCGACAGCATGGGGGGTGCGGCATAGAAACAAGACAACCACTAAACAAAGCAATGGCTCCCAAGCATCAAACACTACTCCCCTAGATGGAGTCGAGCGTGAAACCCCATCGCGCCCATCGACGTGACGTCATCACGTCACGTGACGCGGCGTATGACGCAAGCATGTCATAGAATCCAATTTAAATTGAAAAGCTTTATTAAATTTTTAAATCTAAACACTCCAAGTGGGCAATATCAAAGGAAAAGAAAAGCGACATGCAAATATTAAAATAACATAAAAAGAACATGAAAAAGTTACATAATAATGAAAGAAATAAAACAATTAAGAAAATTATTAAAAAGATAAACAACCTTTGATATTGGCCAAGAATATCGTAGTAATGAAGGTAGTGCATTGGGCAGTATAGTCATGAAATACTAAAGAAGATACATATAAATATATATATTAAATCCACAGAGCCCAATGCATTTAAAAAAGTAAAATGAGACTGAACAAGAGCATAATTATAATCAATAATATTCTTAGTAAACATATGTTATGTCAATCATGTTATAAAATTCAATAACTAGAGAATATATAAATCACATCAATTTTATCACATAGACTGTAATCTGTCAAATAATTGATATAAATGATTTGAGTGAACATACATAATTATACCATGCTCTATACAAAGACATCCTGAGAATTGCTAAAGAATGCAACACACAAGATGCTATAAATAGCAACAATTGGAAAACAGTAAGAATAAATCATTTAGGTGTCAAAAAGAAAGGGTCCTATGTCCCAATCAGAATTTAAACCATATGGGGTGCGTGTCTGTAGTGTAAAAATCCAATATAGTTACCTTTTATTTAGGGTATTTAGTCTATTACCCCTCTGATTGGACACGGTATATGCTCTATACCAGCGGTGCGCAAACTGGGGGGCGCGCCCCCTTGGGGGGGTGCAAGATTATGTAGGGGGGGCGCGGGCTGCTTGCAGGGAAACCTGGGGGCGGGCAGAGCTGTGCACGGGCGGCCAGAAACTCCGTGCTGCTCCTTCTATGTGTCTGTGTCTTGCAGAGGGGGCGGGGCTTCTCTCTGCACACAGACAGCCCCTCCTTCTCTTCCTGTCTGCTTCCTGCACCAGTTTTCAGCAGCTTGGAGGTTGGGGGATCGGAGCAAGTCGCCCTCCCAGCAGAAAGTGTGTGTGTGTGTGTGTGTATGTGAGTGTGTGTGGGGGGGGATTGGGTGTGTGTGTGGGGGTGGAGTGGGTGTGTGTGGGGGTGGGATTGTGTGTGTGTGTGGGGATTGAGTGTGTGTGTGTGTGGAGATTGAGTTTGTGTGTGTGTGGGGGGGTGGTTATGTGTGTGGGGGGGATTGAGTGTGTGTGGGGATTGAGTGTGTGTGGGGGGATTGAGTGGGTGTGTGGGGGGGGATTGAGTGTGTGTGTGTGGGGGGAATTGTGTGTGTGTGTGTGTGGGGGGGGATTGAGTGTGTGAGTGTGTGGGGATTGAGTGTGTGTGTGTGTGGGGGGGGGATTGCGGGTGTGTGTGTGGGGGGGGGATTCAGTGTCTGTGTGTGGTGATTGATTGAGTGTATGTGGTGAGCGTGTGTATGTGGTGATTGATTGAAATGTGTGTAATGCAGTGGTGCGCAAACTGGGGGGGCAATGAGGCGCAAGATTATTTAGGGGGGCGCAGGCGACGTGCGACGAAAACTGGGTGCGCGGGCCGGCAGACGCTATGCGCGAGGGGCGGTCAAGAAGATGTACACGGGCGGGCAGCCGAAGATGTGTGCGGGTGGCTGAACAGGATAGTGCAGGTGGCGGCAACGTGATGATGTGTGAGCGCACGCGCAGGGGCTTCGGAGGTACGGGGAGGAGCACACCCGAGCACGGTGAAGTCAAACGCCCCTCCTTCGGTGTCTGCCCTGCAATAGTGCTGTGTTCCTGCTCTCCTCCGCTGGCAACCTGCTTCGCTGCAATCCTCTGCAAGTAAAAGGGTAGGCTTCCACTATATCAATCATACTATGAATGTACAGAAATAATAATAAAAAAAAGTGAAAACACGACATTGAAAACGGAAAAAAAAAATAATACTGTAGGTAGGAGTGTGGATGACAATGGGGATAGCAAGACAAAAAGCATGGAGGGGAAGGAAGAAAAAAAAGGGGGGGGAGAGGGAAGGGAGGTAGCAAAGAGGTGGATGAATGCCCCCCCCAAAGGATTGCCTTTGTGCACGTACGCTCTCCCAAGCTTGGCGCTTGGGGAGACAAACAAAATTGACGTTGATATGCGCTCAGCAGCAGTCAATACATACACACACAGCCACACACAGCCACACACAGACACACACACAAATAGCCCCGATCCACGCTTGCAAAATTATGCAGGACACCCTGTGCTCATGCTTGGAGAGTTAGTGATGTCACCGCTCTCAGCGGCAGCATGGACGCAGCCTAATTTTGCAAGCGCGAGCTGTTGAAATATGTAAGTATTTAAACATATTTGGATTTATATTGTATACCGTTTAATAAAGGGTTTTTTTTTAAATGTGATTTTGATTACATCAGGCAGGGGGGGGGCGAGAAATTTTATGGATGAAAAGGGGGGCTCAGCATAAAAAGTTTGCTCACCCCTGCTCTATACCTTGAAAAGATAAATTGTTAACATTGCCCAAACTACAATTAGTGAAATGAAGGGATACTGGGTGATTCGTATCTTTTTTAACAGTTAAGACATAACTGGACAGATTGAAAACATTTGTTGGGAAATCACAAATATCTAATAAACCGGTTTTGCTTGTTGTAATTTCCCCACTCTAGTGCCTCTTCATGTACTGTACATTGCCTGTTTCCCAATTTTGGGGACCAAATTTGGGATTTGTGGTGGAGAGGAGGAGGATGTGACCTTATTGGTTCTTTCACAGATCTGGGGAGAGGATCTAAAAAGATGTTGGGTGCTGTTGATGTACTATTAGATACAGCTCCCAGAGGTTTCTCTCTTTATAGATCAGTAGACAGGGTGAAAATGGATCCAGCTGATCTAGTCGGTTTATTATTCTACTCTGAGCCCCACACTTACCATCGGTTCATGCTTTACGGAGCATACTGTAGGTGAGAGGCACTTCAGAGGATACGGTGTTCATAAGAACTTCACAGTTCCAGCCCAAATAAGCATATACACCGCCATATTGATTGTTTAAAAAAAAAATAAAAAAAAATATATATATATATATATATATATATGGATATGAGACCAGAATACTAGATGAAGTCAATGTAAAAACACCAGAATATTCACATCCTATTAGTAACAGGTGCTATATGAGGTGTCCTCGTGCAGCTCCTTTGAGGAAAACAACTTCCTTTCCTCCAATCAAAAATGCTATGTCTAAAAAAGAAGCGCAGCAGAGGATTGCCTCATGTAGAAAAGCATTTAATACTGATGTAAAGCAAACAATATATATATAGCTGAGCTGGTGCTCCTCCCCGACCTTGTCCAGCTCAAGCTGCAGTCGGGCCCTCTCATTGGCTGTGTGGTCCAACAGCTCGCGGGTATCGGCCATCTCTGTTTCAAAGCGCAATGTCAGGCATGCCACCTGACGGATGGACACCTCCTCCCTCTCGGCGAGTTGTATTTTGCGCTCAGCCATCTGCGTCTGCAGTACTTCAGCTTGATCCTGCAAGTCCTCTCTCAGGGCCTTCACCTCTTCCCATTGCTTGCATCAGCGCCTCCTTCATCTTTTGGAGCTCTGCAGTTTTTGTCGCTAGGACCGCCGCTGCTTCTGTTTTCCAGGCCTCTTTCTCCTTGGCGTACCGACTCATGGGGATGGAGCTGCCTCTCTGCTTCTCCAGCTCCTGCTCCAGTCTCTGGACCTTCTCCTGCTCCCTCTCATATAGAGTCACATGGCATCTAAGCTCCGCCTCCAGCGATGCTCTGGTGACATGCAGCGTGGCCTTCAGCTCCTCATGCTGCTCTGTGGGGACATGCTGCGTACTCAGACGTTCCTGTAGCACTTGCTGCTTCTCCTTGGCCGCTTGCAGACTTGCATGTAGCTCTTGCAGCTGGCTATGCCACAAGTGCGCTGCTTGTGTGTGCTGCTCCAGGGAGACACCTTGCACCCTCACTAACATTCAGGGACCATTTAACACCTCATGTCATATAACGCATACTGCACAGGGGGAGAGATAGACTTCAATCACAGATCACATTCCAGAATGCACTGTTTTAAAGTAAAAACCCCTTTTTTGACTTCATCCATTTTAACACCGCCGGAAGAAGAGATCAGTGTATCTCGAAGGCTCGCACAAAGAAAAGCATTTTGTTAGCCACAGAACGTTATCGTCTATTCATTTTTGATTATAAAAGTCGGCTAACACGGTACCGATACCTCTACCCATATATATATCAAATAAAAATAGTGCTAGTGAGCATATTCACATCTATAAGACAGGTCTGCAACCTTGCTTTTCACCATTATCTATCCGCATTCTTCCACTGCAGCCAGGGATTCTGGGAAATGACATGCAAATGAGCACACAGTGTCACCTTTTGCTACTTAACCATTTTAACATGGACCCTTATAAGCTTAAGCCTGCCGTAAATGTGCCCACAAGCAATATTTTTATTTGCTGTACACTATACTGTGCAGGGGTTTTGTCACTTTTTTACCCCAATAACTTATTTAATGTGTGTTGACAATATAATAGGGAGTTTTGGTAGGAAAACATAATACATTGAATGAATTGACCAGCATTGCACCAATTACTCATAATGGGCCATACTGTATTTACAAAACAATACTTTTCCAGAAGACACCTTACGGCCCCTGAAGTAAAAATGGGCGACATGATGTCCTTCGGTGCTGGAAGGTGTCTTACTGTATGGAAAAGGACTGTTTTCTACATATGGGTCATAAGCTGATACCTGAATAATGATGCAATTTCCACTGTCTTTTGAAAGCAATTTGGATTGAATCAGAATTGCAGAGGAATTCATGTTGGAGCCTTTTTGTCCAAGTAACTCTGCTGCTCAACTTGGGGGACACCAGTGCAAAACAATAGCCCCAGATGTATCAAAGTAAGAATTCCAATTGCTTTCAGGGGAATGCATTTTCTTTGATTATTCTGGTGATGATTTTGCTCTAGTTCTGCCATAGTTTTGCAGCTGATAGACTTTGATAAATAGACCTCTCGATGCGTACATGTGGAATACTTAACCCATGTTGATCTTTCAGCAATGAGTATTGCTCATATATTGATATGTAGTCATTAAACTGTAATTGCTACCTAAAAAATAATAAAAAGAATGTGTGTAATTTCATTGCAAAGCATCTTTTGGGATTCTATCTAAATAATTTTCTTTTGCAACTAGATGATTTCCAGTAGTTTTATTGCCTTGATTATGGAGGGTTGAGGAACAGATGTCATACTTTTCTTCAATTGTCAATGTCCTTGAAAGAAGCTTGATGTTTTTTATCTGCTATCCTATCAGCGATAATTTGGCTGTCTTTGAGATATTTGAGTGGGTAATAGATTCTTGATGATCTCAGAGGTTAGACTTGACCTGCTGTTGGGCATAGGCTAGAAAAAATGTTTAAGGTGTTAGTCAATCTGTAAAGCCTGTGAGGTCTGTTCTTTTTCCTACTGTGCTAACACTTGATGGAGAGACAGAGGTTACCACTGCTCAGATGATAGCAATCAACCAGGAAATAACTATCACCTAGGGTCATAAATAAATAATAATGGTTAAAAGGTGATAGGCTATATACTGAAGTATGCAAATGCCTTCTTGCCATATAATTTTAGAAGTATGCTGAATGTGGCTTGTATCTCCAATGTATACAACCATTTCTAATCTCTAATTATTCTGTGTGCTCCGGTTTCAATTTTATACATTGCCATGCTTGCCTCATCATGTTACAGTTAAGATTTTGAGTTGTAACTTAAAAATGTGTTCTGGACCAGCAGGTAAAGTATAAACGTTTCCATTGTACCCAATGTATGAGTGGGGTTCCTCTGAAACATCACACACATCAAAAGATATAATAAAATAATAATCTTTAAATGTAAATGTACTCTTTGGTCAAAATTTAGACTAAGGTAAATTATTTTACTCAACTCGTAACCACAGATTGTACTGTTTTTAAATAGTTTCCTTATATTTATATATAAAATGGGAAAACAAGACTAACTCTAGCCATGCTAGGAATGTTATATATCTGTATAGACATTTTTTATTTATGGAAATAGTATATTACTATCCTCCCATGTGCCGTCAGTCCAGCTTCCCATCTACTGACTTACAGAACCAATAGAGCAATAACGATGTTAGGAAATTATTAGTAAATACTGTCACGGGAGATCAGCTTATTTACACTTTTTTACTGGGATTATTCATTGAGCAAAAGAAGGCAATGAAATAAATTGCAATTTATTCATCATAAATTCGCTTACACACAATGGAACACAAAATACAGACAAAAAGATACACTTACTTGGGGACGGGGTCGAAAACTAGACTTTCCTAGGTGCAAGGAACTCTATGGAGAGTGTTACCCTGACCGGCACTTAGCCCGGAATCTCCTGGAACCCAAATCAGCAAAAAAATCCATACGCCATCGCTACGTTCTCTTCTGAGAACTTGGTCCCTCCTGACCGAGAGTTAGTCCAAATCTCCTGGAACTCAAATCGGCATAAAATCCCAGCCGTGACTGGTACGTTCGATTCTGAGAACTTGGGCACAAAATGCTGGACTTTGAGGCTTTTCAGGCTTGAAATTGAAGCCGGTTGCTCTGCTATTCGCACTGAAGCAACTTTGAAAAGCCCGCTGTGCTCCTACTATCGGAGACTACGAATCTGATTGACTCATCGATTCTTATAGTATTCTAAGCTTCATTCACAAAACTGAGTAGCCAATCAACGCGTGGGAACTTTCCCAAGCAGCCAATCAGAGCCAAGCCAGCTAGAAAAGCTGGGTCAGAGGGATATCCGAAATAGCCAAGAGACATGCGCAAGCCTGCCACCTCTCTCCCTGGCTATCTCAATGTCAACCGCTGAGCAGGCTCCACCAAGTCTGGCAGAACAAGTGGCATCCCGGAGGACTGCCATTGATCTCCTGACCTGGTACTCTGCCTTTCCTCGCTGACCAAATGCTATTCACTCCTCTGGGCATCATCTGGTTGCTTTGAGCTGCGATGTCCAGCAGACTTACCGGCGCCTATGGGTTAGCTCGGGCAGCCTGTTTGGACATTGGTTCTGAATGTAATAAGCACTTTACAGTATATTAAAGTATATTTTAATACACTTCTGAGTCTTTGGGTACAGGGGATATTAAAGGAAAAATATTGTAATTTTATTTCTATATACCTTATTCCCCACACACTTTCCCTTGGACTCAGTTTGGACTCTCAGAGTCCCCCCTCAACCTTATATAGAGTTGGGGCACCCACAAACCCTGTACTGTTTGTGGATCACATTGGCACTAGCTGGGATACCCCCCTTAACATAGGGATTCCCTCAGCTACAGGAATACATATTTTATCCCTGTGCCTCATTCTCCTTTCCGAGTTGTGCTGAAGCAGGACGCCCTAGTTGTGAGTCATGATTGCGTTTTCAAGGGGAGGTATTGCCGGGACAATGTGCCTACATGTATCCAAAAATCAGGCATGATTCCCGGGTACATTAAGAGGGGAACAAACAACTGCAGACCCCAACCTGTGTTTATTAGACGTGGTAGTATCGGGATGTTTGTCATGTGTGATAGACAATAAATAATTTTCTATTTTTATACACCTGTCTCCCTGGGCAGTGCGCTGCTTTGTGCATTTATTTGCATATCTTTTGCTCTCATTTAGATTCGGGTTCAACCTGTTCGCCATGATCTTACTATAGATTTTCAGATCTGTATGGGGTAAGGATATTGGTCTATAGTTACCACATTGGACTAGGTTGGCCATAGACATGGAGGTTGGGATTGGTTCACCTTCCAGAAAAGAGTTAAACGTATCAAGGATACACAGTGTGACAAACGCCCCTCTTTTGTAGTGCTGACGTCTGTCTGGGTTCTTAGAGGATATGTGTAGTACATTAATATAAGATGTGGCACACCTGAATTTGGCTGTGACTCAACATGACAACACATGCAGTGTGTGATAATGTGTCGTTGATAGTAGTTCAACTATAGATATGAGTGAACTAATGTGTGACGTACGCTTTGATAAGTAATGAGTTGTTGGGGCATTTAGTAGCTAGAGTTAAGCTTTCAAATGAGTGTGATTAACTTCAGTTGTGCTAGTCAGGTTGTAAGAACGGTATTCCCTTCCCCAAAAAGCCTAATCAGCCACACCTTTCAATTACTTGAAACAGGTGAAAATGGTGTGAACTAAGTTGACCCTAAAATGAGGCTGTAATTAGTGTGTGTTCTGAACCCCACCCCCTCTGTTGAAGTGTATGCTGTGATGAGATATTAATTGCAGCTGCTTTAACACAATGGTAGATGAGCTAAATAGTCGTGTGCAGTTTTTAAGTTATGAAAACAATGACATAAAATATGATACGTGTGCCTCATTATGCTGTCTGTATATGACTTAAAGCAAAAATGGACCTTTTCATAAACAACTATAGATGTGTTAGTGCAAGTGATGTTTGTAGGCCGTTGCATGCAATATATTTGATGCATGCTTAAAATAGGCAGTAATGTCATGTTTGTCGGAGTAAAATAAATAAAATACACAATAATATTATACATATTTATGTTCTGTACCTGTAGCTAGTAATAATTTCTCATTAGCATGTGTTACACATGTGTACTACCCTGTTGTTCCCCATCTTCGCCCACCATCAATTGCTTCCACTGCAGCAATGCATTTTGGGAATTCACATGTAAATGAGCACGCAATGGCACGTGCTATATTAGTTACTGCTTTTAGTAGGACTACAACATATATGTCTATTTTGATATATATATATATATACAGAATCAGACATATACATATATAGATGCAGGTATGCTTATATTGTGAAGACAGTATAAAAAGCAGTGTAAATATGCAAAATAACTGTAAGCAACGACACGCCTAGTACAGTAATATTTCTCACCTGGTGGAAATTGTGAGGGATAAATTCCAATATCTCGGTCACCAGGTAAGCCTTCCACGACGACGGGAAGTAATTTTGCCCGAAGCAGCTCCTCCAATGGAGTTAATATGAGACGTTGTGGTGTCGGCCCACCTCCAGTGCCAGTAGCATGCACGCGTTGCTGTTGTATTTTCTTTTTCAATTTTGACCTAATATCATCAAATCTCTTGTGACAATTCCGCTTGTCCCTCACATGATTCCCACACGCATTGACACCAATGACTATTGTGTCCCACATTTCTTTTCTGCTTGATGAACTTGTCCGCCCTTGAAAAACATATAAAATATATGAGGTAAATTAATAATAATAGAAGCACCAGTTTCCTACACTGCTAGCTGTTCCAAGAGATAGCAAACATGCTGTTTTAGGTGTAATATGTGAAGCACATGAGCATTCACTACTAAACCTATACATGTAAGCAAGGTTGCATTCATATTGTATGCAGTTATGGCAAATTGACCGCCTGTGTTTAGTTGTCCTTGTAAGGCATGATAAAAAGCTGTGTTTCCAGACTAATTAACATAGAAAGATATTCTGAACCCATATTTGCATATGAACAAAACTCAGATGACCTAGGATTACATGTATTTGAATAATAAATGTAAAGGTACACTTACCTAGTAAATGTCCATATATACTGTCATAGTGCTCCAGAATGCCAGTGACAAGAGCTGTATTTTCCTGGTCATTGAAGCGAGGATTACGTGGCTTCTCCACACGTTTCTTCCGAGCAGGTTTAGGGTCAGAGCTTGGCTGGTGCTGACTGGACTCTCCTTCTTCCAATGGAAGAGCCTCCAAAAGCTGCCCACCAGCAAGCACGCCACCACCATCCACCCCATCAGCAACTGCGCAACCAGCAGCACTCCCAGCACC
Organism: Ascaphus truei; assembly: GCA_036426205.1. Classification (NCBI taxonomy): domain Eukaryota; kingdom Metazoa; phylum Chordata; class Amphibia; order Anura; family Ascaphidae; genus Ascaphus; species Ascaphus truei. The sequence continues at coordinate 12,572 of WSYH01005070.1, read as the reverse complement.
AGCACTCCCACTCCTAGCACCAGCACTCACACTCCTAGCACCAGCACTCACACTCCTAGCACCAGCACTCCCAGCACCAGCACTCTCACTCCCAGCACCAGCACTCCCACTCCCAGCACCAGCACTCCCACTCCCAGCAACAGCACTCCCACTCCCAGCAACAGCACTCACACTCCCAGCAACAGCACTCCCACTCCCAGCAACAGCACTCACACTCCCAGCAACACCACTCGCAGCACCAGCACTCCCACTCCCAGCAACACCACTCGCACTCCCAGCAACATCACTCCCCTGAACAGTACGTTCACTCCGACGCGTACTCGCACGAGTAGCACTCCCACTCCCACCAGCATCACTCTTCCCACGCTTTGCGGGCATACTTCCAGCACTCACAAAAAACAGACAATAAATGTACAGCCAATCACACGAAACACTTCCACATATAAAACAAGACAAAGATGTAAACAAAACAACAATGGACAAAGCTCACCCAATACACAACAAGTCTCTCAGTCAATATGCAAATCTTCAATCAGCCAGCTCTGTGCGTCTCTCTCTCTCTCACTCCCAACAACACAGAGAATGATTAGCAGTACACGTTGCCTTTAAATATGGCGCGCTATCCAATACATGCTTGTTTCGCCTGATTCAGCAAGATTTGAGATTGGGCAACCTAACAGCACCCCGCCACGCACGCCGATACACCTGTGTGTGATCGGCTAATCATCGTGAGAGTGGGCGGATTTGTTTTCGGGTTGATTTTGAATGTATTCGGCACTTACTGCATACGGAGAGGAAAAATCGCCAATAACATGACTAATCGGTAAGATTGCCGATTTCACATAATCGACGCTTACTGCATGAGGCCCTATATTCTTTATATGTTCTGCTATTCTCAATTTCAGTTTGCGTGTCGTTCTCCCTATGTACTGTTTATTGCATGGACATTGCAACATATATATTATATAATTTGAATTGCAATGTATGAAATCCTTTATTTCGTGTTCTTCTTGTGTAATTTCAGATTTTATTTTTCTAAAGGATTTTTGCGAATTAGGGTTCAATTTACATCCTCTACATGTTGGACATTTGAAAAAACCATTAGTTATACTTTTAGGTTTAACACACTCCTTTTTTAGGCAACTTGGAGCCAAACTTTGTTTTAGATTGGGAGCCTTTGTAAATATTATTTCAGGTTTTGTTGGTAATATCTGTTGTAGAACAGGGTCTTTATGTAGAATATTCCAATGTTTATGGAATATTCTTTTAATATGTTGGGAGGAATTTGTGTACCGTGTAACAAATGGTACTGAGATTTTACCCTTCTCTCCTCTTCGACCCACTTCCCCCTTTGATTTATAAGTTAATAGATCTGAACGCTCCATCTGTGTAACTTTGTTATATGCCTCATCCACTATTTCTCTCTTATATTTTCTTTCCTAAATCTATCCATTAATTCATGTGCTTGTTCATGATAGGTGTGTTCCTGTGTACAGTTACGTCTAACCCTCTGTAGTTGACCTAGAGGGATGTTGTTGATCCATTTATCTTGGTGTCCACTATCCCCCATCAAGAAATTATGGCAATCCACCTCCTTTACGTATGTCTTGGTTTCCAATATCCCATTAGACACATAAAGCTGTAAGTCTAAAAACTCAATACTTGTATGGCTGTATTTGTATGTGAATGTAAGATTGTAGGGATTTTTATTTAATTCATTCAGGAAGGTAGTTAGTAATTCCAAACTTCCATCCCATACAAACAATGTATCATCAATGTATCTATGCCAGGATACCAGATTTGCTCCGAATTCATGGCCGACCAGATGAAATTGTCCTCCCACATGCCCATAAAAATGTTGACATAATTCGGAGCAAATCTGGTACCCATGGCAGTGCCCCTAATCTGCAGATAATATTTGTCATCATACCAAAAATAGTTATGGTTGAGTATGTGTTTTATGCAGTCCACTATAAATTTGACCTGTAGTTTGTCTAGCTCACCACTACGTACAAGATTTTCCTTTACCGCATTACACCCATGTACATGGTCTATAACTGTATAAAGCGAAGAGACATCGCAGGTAACTAATATATAGTTATCACTCCATGTCATATTTTGGACAATATTTAATATTTGTATACTATCTTGAACATAAGATTTTAATTTCTTCATTGGGTCTTTCAAAAATGTATCGATATAACCTGAAAGATTTGCGGTAAGGGACTTAATTCCAGAGACTATTGGGCATCCGGGGGGGTTGGTGGCATCCTTGTGGAGTTTAGGTAAAAAATAGAAAATTGGGATCCTGGGAGACTCTACATTTAGATATTCCCATTCAGATTTATTAAGGATCCCGTCTCTGTATCCTTCATTCAACAATTCTAATAATTCTTTTTTATATTGTTCCGTGGGGTTACTGTTCAACACTTTGTAAGTCTCCATGTATTCTGAGACAGAGAGTATTGCCGCTCACCAAATGTACATAAAATATATACATATAGATAGGAGGTGCATACGGGAAAAAGACACATGTATGGAGGCAGGGGAGGGTTAAAGGAGAAAAAACCCCAAAGAATTCCTATTTGCACTCACCTATACTAATAAATGGTTAGGAGAGATTCAATCCCTGGGTAAAAACCAATACACCATTTAGTGATACACAATAAAATCATTTAATATACAATTATGCAAAGACAAATACATTTTGTTAAAAGAAACAGGGGGTGGGTGCAGAGAGTGGAGTGGGCAATCTGACCTTGTATAGTCAACACACAGCTAACAGACGCAAATGCTTAGTAAAGGTATACCATGTCAGACTACTGCATAAACCCTCCTATCGTGCACACACTCTAGCATGCTACAAGCGGTGTATGCATAACATAGTCATGGAAAAGACCTCAAGCACGTTAACCTGTGTGTGTAAACTGCTAGCACTTGTGTCCTATCTCAGTGGAAATTGTGCTGAACTGCACCAGTAGTTAGGATCTGTGTTCTGCCAGAATCCTTAAGTCTCTGTGATACTGTCAGGATGTGCTCACCACAAACGAGACGGGACTGCGGTGCTGAGGTGGGATAGGATATAACGCCACCCACAGCCACGAGGGCACGTCTTGATTGAAGAGTGGTCTGGGATTCCGGGATCGGGGTAGGAGAGGTTTGGATGGTAGAGGGTGCGGAAGCCAAGTCCAGGGTTAGAGAGAGAGACGTTGTCGTTTACCGTAAGCCAGAATCGGAATGCCAGAGATGAGGAGAGTCGTGATGCCGTATGCTGAGTTCGGGATGCCAGAGGTGCAGGAAGACGTAGCAGAAGCCGGTCCGGTACACGAGGGAATCTGTGAAACAGAACTAGGGAGGCAGAGAGTGATGAGAACAACTGGTTCTATGCTCAGCCGACGAGTTAATGAATCTGGAGGGTATATGTAGGTATGAGGAACCAATAGCCGAGTAGCAAGGTGGGGGTGTGTGAATGGACCAGGCTGAGACAGGGATAGGTCTAGATGAGTTCCTGGAGGAGGAGCTATAAATCCTAGAAGTATTGGTGAATTGTATTGTGGCATTGAAAAAGGGTACTGTCTCTTTAAAGGGTTGGTGCACCCCTGTGTGACCGCGCCTCCCTGTGGCAGCGTCTGTAGCTGCGTGCGTGGACCCACGCCCTGAACCGAGGGCAGAAGAGGAGAGTAGACGTGCGCGCGCTCGCATAGGAGGACCGGAGATCGGCGCCATGGGGAAGGAGTCCCTGCGAGCCGCGGGAGACCCAGACAGAGCCGCGGGTGAGTAAGGAGCACGCCGTGCATGGCGTGACTCCTGCTTCCTTACAGATACATAATCACTGCCTCCTTAGTCAGGGAATGTATTGTGGATCTCCCTTAGAAGTACCCAATATATTGTCTCAGATTCCCCCCATATGGAGTCCCGACATACAAGCTCCCAAAGCGGAGACAAATCATCAACAGTGTTTGTCAGTCGGGCAGCAAACCAGCTCTGCAGTACAGTGTGAAAGTCTGCTATTCACTGCTGCAGACTCAGCTCAGTGATATATGACCTGGTATCTTAGGCAGAAGGCAGCTCCCACGTTACTCTCTGTTCCGCACTCTCTGATGACGTCACAGGTATGATGTCATTAAAACCGACTATCGTTTCGCGCACTTGCGCTTTGTCAAGTAGGAGAGAGTATAGAGACAGTCCCTTCCCTGGTGTTTTGTAATGATCGCCCGGGGGAGTGGCTTTGCAGATAGGCCAATCACCACCAGGGGAGGTGAATATATTAGCTGGATCGTGGCTATGTCACAGCTGATTTAACCCTATAAATGCCAGTTTTGATCCTTAAATAGGGTAAATATACCACACGCGTCCCTCTTGCTGTTAGCACTTCAGGGGGCAGTAATGAGGCTCATATTGATCTCATTATTTATTAACGAAGGCATTATGCCATAAAAATGATAAAGATCCTGCGGGGTGCAGGTGTAGGTCACTCCCTAGAAGTAGTAATAGTGTATAAGGTAGTTATATATGTGCCCATGCGATTGAGGTAAGTACCCTCTTGTTGTTCCCATAGAACAAATGCTATAGATATATGGGGATGTAGGAGTGTGTGGACCTTAGATGACCGCCTCTACAAGTCAAAATGGTCATGGGGAGTATAGGACCCCCACTGTATACCCGGATCCCCATGATAACACTGTTAGCCCAGATACTCTTGATGGCCAGACTGGGAAGGGCACAGAAGATGATAGTGACAATGATGGAAAAGGACAGAAGTGTTCACGCCTAGCAATATAGAGGGTTAGGAGGATAGAAGTATCACAAAAAGGGGGAATAAATTTACCCCTCATTAAGTCCTTTAGGGGAAAGGGTCTGGAGTGTAAATATCCATCTGCACTCACGTTGCATCAGACGCTTATCCCAGTCCCCTTTGCGTGGCCCCCATGGTAGATGCTCTATGCCGCATATTGTGAGATATTGGGGATCACCATTGTGTTCAGCATGGATGTGGCGTGCGACTGGGGTATCCAAGGTGTTTCTAATGGATCCCAGGTGTTCAAGGATCCTCACCTTTAGTGCCCGGTGTGTCTTACCCACATATCGCACGCCACATCTGCAGGTGATAAGATATATCACCCCAACTGTGAGACAATTGATATAGTCTTTGATAGTGAATACGGTAGTCTCTGCTTGATCTGTAAAGTTTTTAGGTGTCTTCATAAAGGGGCACGCTTTGCAGCGACCACATGGGTAAGACCCCAACGGTCGCCTATCACCTAGCCATGTTCTCTGTTTTTGTATTGCAAAATGGCTGTGAACTAATCTGTCTTTGAGGTTTCTCGCCCTTCTACATTTCATGGTCGGTCTCTCCTGAAGCACCTGTCTAAGATCTGGATCGTTCATTAGGATATGCCAGTGTGTTGAAAATGCCACGCAAACCATCCCACTGGTTGTTGTAATCACCAATAAATCTGATGATTTGTTTCTCTTGTGACGCTATTTGTTGTCTATCCCCCAACAGTGTTGTGCATGATGTATCCCTTGCTCTTCTAAATGCCTTTTTGATGGAGTTTTTGGAGTAGCCACGCTCGGCAAATCTCAGGTCCATATCCACCGCTTGCTTTTTATACTCTTTAAGTGTCGTGCAGTTCCTGCGCAACCTCAAGTATTGGCCGTGGGTATGTTTCTGATTATATGTCCAGGGTAGTGACTGTCTGCGCGCAGGAGACTATTTGTGGCAGTAGTCTTCCTATATATTGTAGTGGTTAATTTCCCATCTGATTGCTTAGAGACAGTCAGATCCAAAAAATTCAAATATATATCGCTTACCTCCATCGTGAGTCTTAAATTGTGATCATTCATATTAAGTAAATTCACAAATTGGCATAGAAGTTGTTTGGGGCCGCTCCATAACATGATAATGTCATCGATGTAGCGGCCCCACCACTCAACATGTCCTGTGTATTCTGCCAGGGCATCGCTGAAGACCACCGTTTCCTCCCACCAGCCTAGATATAGATTGGCGTAGGTGGGAGCACAAGTGGTCCCCATTGCGGTGCCCTGGATCTGATGGTATATCTTTTGATCAAAAAGGAAGTAGTTCCTAGTTAATACAAAATCCAACAGTTGAAGGATAAAATCATTATGTGCGTAGCACCCTGTGTCGCGCTGAATGAGGAAATGCGTAATGGCTTTAAGTCCAACTGGGTGGGGGATATTGGTGTACAGCCCCTCCACATCTAGTCCTACAAGTAAGGTATCGGGGGTTACTACTACGTCCTCTAGTCTCAACAAGACGTCTTTTGTGTCCCTTAGGAAGGATGGCAGTGTGTTTACAAATTGGCGGAGGACAGTATCAATATATACACTTGCGTTGGATGTCAAATTGCCGATTCCTGAGACTATTGGTCTCCCTGGAGGCGGCAATTTTTTCTTGTGGATTTTTGGCAAGTGGTAAAATGTCGCAACGCGAGGACACTTCACCATAATGAAATCAAACTCATGTTTAGAAATGACCTTATTGTTAAGGCCATCGGTCAAGATATTCTGCAGTTGGTTTCTAAACATATTAGTGGGGTCTTCTGTGAGTATCCTATAGCTCATGTGATCTGATAATAAGCGTTATTATTTATTGCCCCGTCTCACCTATGTAGTAGCAGCCTCTTGGGCATTTCATGCACATGAGGTACACGACATTGCTGGAGGAACAGGTGAACCTTCCTCTGATTTTGTATTCCCAATTCCTGTGTGGTATTTGTATTGTGTGCCCCTGTGTAGAGCATTGCGCAGGTTTTGCATCTTGGGTCCTGGCATGGTTTCATCCCGCATTCAGTTGTACTGTTGAATACTTTACTCCTCACCATAATATTCTTGAGATTATGTGGTTGTCTGTATATATTAACTCCCACTCCACACACCCCTTTTGTAAAGCACTGTATACACTGTGGGCTCTTCATTCATTTATATTCACATAGATATACACACACACACTCTCTTACATCACTTTCTTTCAGGAACCATTTAACACCTCTAGCCATAAATCTCATCCACACCGGGGGAAGGACAAGCACAGATAACATTCCAAGAGACACTGTTTTTAAGTATACCGTTTGCTTGCTTCATTCATTTTAACATCGCCGGAAGCAGAGATCAGTGTATCTCGAAAGCTCGCACAAATAAAAGCATTTTGTTTCCCACAGAACGGTATCATCTATTTATTTTTTGATTATTGAAGCTCGGCTAACACGGTACTGATACCTCTACATGAAAATATGGAAGATACCACATTGAACCACACTCATATGAAGCTTAAGGATTTACTGAAAAAAACAGGCACAACTAGACAGCGATATCATCTTCCTCAGCAAATGCAAAAAGGAGCATCTGATCCCGAAAGGACTCGTCCTCAATAACCCACTTGCCAACACATACAACACAAAATTCTCCCAACAACTGTGCACCAGGAACTCAGAAAGATTAAGGAACCATCTGTTCAAATCTGTTACAGCAACATGAGAAAGACAAAAGAGATGATAGACTGCATCTTGGAGACAAGAGAAATACACACAGACACATGAGAGGACTCCAAACATTCCATGAAAAGCTCCTGAAGGGTCTAATTAGCAATAAGGAAAAGAAACTGCACAGACTGAGGTTAAGAATGAGATACTCTGCAGCAGCCAGCACAACAACTAATAACACAAACATTGACAGTCACCAAGACCAGGACTGCACTATTAACCTCCCAGACTACACACCTAATCAAGCAGAATCCTCAGTATTATCAAAGGGTCCCACATCCTGCCCTACCAAGCCTATGGACAAGATTGAGCTGTGCAGTGACCTGGAAGAATTCTTCAGAAGGTTGCGTCTTAAGGAGTTCTTCCACAACAGACACAACCAAGATTATGCCAACACTGCAGAAGGAGAGCCGCTGCACATGAGCAGGGAGAAGCAAAAATCCAACTGGATCCCACAAACTGGGCGAAACCCCACAATGGACCGGTACATTGAAAGCTTCAGACACAGAGCCAAAACCACCATCCAGGACAAAGTAAGGAAACAAACATATAATCTGACACTGATGAGAGGAGAGCCATAGAATCGCTAAACGCCAACCACAACATAACAATCAAACCTGCGGACAAGGGAGGAGCAGTGGTCATAATGAACACCACAGACTACCTGCGGGAAGCACACAGGCAACTCTCTGATTCAAAGTATTACACTCAACTGCAGGAGGATCCAACTAAAAAATACATGAGAGAACTCAACAGGATCATTAAAACACTCCCGATCCGCACAAGAGAACAAATTCTGGATCTGATACCAGCTAACCCAAAACCTGGCACATTCTACATGCTTCCTAAAATTCACAAAGAGGGTAACCCTGGTCGCCCTATTATCTCTGGATCTGGCACACACCGAAAATATTTCTGGCTGGGTGGAGGGCATTCTAAAACCACTTTTCAGGAACACACCCAGCTAAATCCAGGATACCACCGACCTGCTAAACAAACTGAATGCCATTGGCCCCCTCCCAACAGGAACACTACTAGAAACCATGGATGTAGAGTCACTTTATACTAACATCCCCCACGAGGATGGGATTTCAGCCTGCAGATACTTTCTGGGACCGCAGAAGCCACTCACAGAGACAGTGACTAAATGCATCGAATTTATTCTGACCCATAACTACTTCATATTTGGAAATGAAATACCTCAAGACAAGCGGGACCGCTATGGGTACTCGGATGGCGCCACAGTATGCCAATCTGTTCTGTGCAAAACTGAAAAGTGACTTGCTTTCCACCCCTCACTTGAAACCCCTTACATACTTTCGCTACATCGAGGACATCCTCCTGATTTGGACCTCCGGCGAACAGGACCTCCTACAGTTCTATGACAACTTCAATATGTTCCACCCGACCATCAACCTCAAACTCACCCATTCCCCGGATGAAGTACATTTCCTAGACACCACCATTACTATAAAGAACAACCAACTACAGACTTCTGTATACCGCAAACCTACAGACAGACCCAGCTATTTGAGGGACACAGCTTCCACCTGACACACACCAAACATGCAACCATCTACAGTCAAGCCATACGCTACAACCGGATATGCTCCAACACAGCAGACAGAGACCAGCGGATTAAAGCCTTGAGATCAGATTTTATAAACCGTGGATATAACCACATAATTGTAGACCAGCAAATTCACAAAGCCACCAGAATACCAATAAGTTATCTCCTTGAATAGAAACAGAAGGAGACAAGCGACAGGGTACCTTTGGTGGTCACATATAACCCACACCTAGGAGCCCTACGCAAGATCGCCAGGGAACTACAACCCATCCTCCAGGAAGATACAAGACTGCAACAGGTCTTCCCTGAAGCACCCTTATTATCATACAGACAACCTCATAATCTCAAGAATATTATGGTGAGGAGTAAAATATTCAACAGTACAACTGAATGCGGGACAAAACCATGCCAGAACCCAAGATGCAAAACCTGTGCAATGCTCTACACAGCGGACACAATACAAATACCACACAGGAATCGGGAATACAAAATCAGAGGAAGGTTCACCTGTTCCTCCAGCAATGTCGTGTACCTCATCATGTGCATGAAATGCCCAGGAGGCTGCTACTACATAGGTGAGACGGGGCAGGGACTAAACAAGAGAATGAACCTGCATCGCCACAGCATCACACGCGGAACAAGAGACAGTCCTGTCGGCGAACATTTCTCTGACTCTGGCCATAAGATGAACGATCTGAGGGTTGCCATACTCAAAGGTAATCTAAAACACCGAAAGAGAGACGTTGCATGAATATAAATTTATGCAACTTTTCAGGACACTTAACGGTGGCCTAAACAGAGATTGAAATTTTATGAGTCATTACTGACACAAGTGAACTCTCTCCCCATGAGCGCTTAAGACCATGTCTGTACATACTGTGCTATATGTATGCACACACAGCTATCTCTTACACATACCATTACTCCTTGTTTTTCCATCCCTATACACCAATAGGGACCACATAGTATCCACACAGCCTTTTAGTTATGCTACCATCTCTCACATTTTGATCATGGTGTTCAAAAAGTGTTTTGATACACTGTGTTGTAAAAAACCTATCTCTATATTCTTTATATGTTCTGCTATTCTCAATTTCAGTTTGCGTGTTGTTCTCCCTATGTACTGTTTATTGCATGGACATTGCAACATATATATTATATCATTTGAATTGCAATCTATGAAATCCTTTATTTCGTGTTCTTTTTGTGTAATTTCAGATTTTATTTTTCTAAAGGATTTTTGCGAATTAGGGTTCAATTTACATCCTCTTCATGTTTGACATTTGAAAAAACCATTAGTTATACATATAGGTTTAACACACTCCTTTTTTAGGCAACTTGGAGCCAATCTTTGTTTTAGATTGGGAGCCTTTGTAAATATTATTTCAGGTTTTGTTGGTAATATCTGTTGTAGAATAGGGTCTTTATGTAGAATATTCCAATGTTTATGGAATATTCTTTTAATATGTTGGGAAAATTTGTGTACCTTGTAACAAATGGTACTGAGATTTTACCCTTCTCTCCTCTTTGACCCACTTCCCCCTTTGATTTATAAGTTAATAGATCTGAATGCTCCATCTGTGTAACTTTGTTATATGCCTCATCCACTATTTCTCTCTTATATTTTCTTTCCTAAATCTATCCATTAATTCATGTGCTTGTTCATGATAGGTGTGTTCCTGTGTACAGTTACGTCTAACCCTCTGTAGTTGACCTAGAGGGATGTTGTTGATCATTTATCTTGGTGTCCACTATCCCCCATCAAGAAATGATTGCAATCCACCTCCTTTACGTATGTCTTGGTTTCCAATATCCCATTAGACACATAAAGCTGTAAGTCTAAAAACTCAATACTTGTATGGCTGTATTTGTATGTGAATGTAAGTTTGTAGGGATTTTTATTTAATTGATTCAGAAAAGTAGTTAGTAATTCCAAACTTCCATCCCATACAAACAATGTATCATCAATGTATCTATGCCAGGATACCAGATTTGCTCCGAATTCATGGCCCGACCAGATGAAATTGTCCTCCCACATGCCCATAAAAATGTTGGCATAATTCGGAGCAAATCTGGCACCCATGGCAGTGCCCCTAATCTGCAGATAATATTTGTCATCATACAAAAAATAGTTATGTTTGAGTATGTGTTTTATGCAGTCCACTATAAATTTGGCCTGTAGTTTGTCTAGCTCACCACTACGTACAAGATTTTCCTTTACCGCATTACACCCATGTACATGGTCTATAACTGTATAAAGCGAAGAAACGTCGCAGGTAACTAATATATAGTTATCACTCCATGTCATATTTTGGACAATATTTAATATTTGTATACTATCTTGAACATAAGATTTTAATTTCTTCACTGGGTCTTTCAAAAATGTATCGATATAACCTGAAAGATTCGCGGTAAGGGACTTAATTCCAGAGACTATTGGGTGTCCGGGGGGGTTGGTGGCATCCTTGTGGAGTTTAGGTAAAAAATAGAAAATTGGGATCCTGGGAGACTCTACATTTAGATATTCCCATTCAGATTTATTAAGGATCCCGTCTCTGTATGCTTCATTCAACAATTCTAATAATTCTTTTTTATATTGCTCCGTGGGGTTACTGTTCAACACTCTGTAAGTCTCCATGTCTCCCAACAATCTGTGAGATTCCCTATCATAGTCTCTCCTATTCAGGATAACCTCCACCCCCCCCCCGCCTTATCTGCAGGTTTTTTAACAATATCATCTCTTTTTGAGAGTTCTCCCACTGCTTCTAGCTTGCGTTTAGTAAGATTATTTATAGTTCTAGATTTCTTTTCCTTTCCAAGTTTCTCGATATCATCTTGTACCAATTTAGTAAAGGTATCTATATGTCCCCCTTTTAGATAACTGGGAAAAAAGATCAAATTTTTTCTACACGGTGTATGCACAAATCTTTCACAGGTGATTAAATTGCCATGGGTCACCTCATGTATTACATTTTGTTTCAGAAAATATTTTTTAAGTGTTAAATTCCGGGCAAATTTACTGATATCAATATAGGTATTAAAGGTATTAATCTTATTGGTTGAAGCAAAAATAGAAAACAACAGTAGATGGCGCTCTAATACTTAAACTTAATGTGTAGGTGAATATAAATGTATAAATATACAAAAATATATGTGCAAAGTGAATAATTAAGTAAAATTAGTCAAGTGCAAATAGGTACAAACAAAATCACTCAAACCCTTAGATGGACTGTTTCAAGGTCCAGGAAATCAGTAAACACACGAGAACCAGGGGAGTGGTGGTACCTTAAAAGGAAAACAAAATCTACATAGTGCAAATTTATAAACACAGTGAAGTGGTTTCCAAGTAGTACTTAGAAAGCTAAAGCAAGGCTATAGCATGTATAACCAGCAACAAGGTATGGTACAAAACTAAAGGAGGAGCTTCGATCTCAAGCGGAGACAGACATTGACAGAGCCAAGGATAAAAACAAACAGTTTATCCACACACGAGTAAA
>WSYH01005069.1:16214-47410 GCA_036426205.1 Ascaphus truei | reverse complement strand
GGAGGAAAGACATCAGCAATGATCTTAGAGAAGCAATTGTTGCTGCCCATCAATCTGGGAGGGGTTATAAGGCCATTTCCAAACAATTTAAAGTCCATCATTCTACAGTGAGAAAGATTATTCAAAAGTGGAAAACATTCAAGACAGTTGCCAATCTTCCCAGGAGTGGACATCCCAGCAAATTCACCCCAAGGTCAGAGAAATTGCAAAAAACCCAAGAGTTACATCCAAGACTCTACAGACCTCAGGTAGCATGTTAAATGTTAACGTTCATGACAGTACAATTAGAAAAAGACTGAACAAGTATGGTTTGTTTGGAAGGGTTGCCAGGAGATAGCCTCTTCTCTCTAAAAAGAACATGGCAGCACGGCTTAGGTTTGCAAAGTTGCATCTGAACAAACCACAAGACTTCTGGAACAATGTCCTTTGGACAGACGAGACCAAAGTGGAGATGTTTGGCCATAATATACAGCGCCACGTTTGGCGAAAACCAAACACAACATATCAGCACAAACACCTCATACCAACTGTCAAGCACAGTGGGGGAGGGGTGATGATTTGGGCTTGTTGTGCAGCCACAGGACCTGGGAACCTTGCAGTCATTGAGTCGACCATGAACTCCTCTGTATACCAAAGCTTCTCCATTTTGGCTTTATTTTTGTTAAATAAATCATGACACGGTGTAATATGTCATGTGTACACACCCACACCCACACACATACACACACGGTGTAATATGACATGTGTTGTTGTTCATCTGAGGTTGTATTTACCTAATTTTAAGACCTGCTAAGGAACAGATGATTGTTATTATGTCCTGATATGTAAAACCATGAAATTCAAAGAGGGTGTACTTTCTTTTTAACACAACTGTACACACAGGCATACATACATGCACTCATACACAAGCACACGTCTGCATGCATGATGCACTGACTCACAGAGACGTGTCCTGTCCAGACCATGAGGAACCGCCTGCTGATACCGGAACCCCCCCCCCCCCCCGGGAATCAGTGGGAGCCTGGAGCACTGAAGCACGGAGAGAAGCAGAGAGGTGCAGATGTAGGCGACGTTAGCGTGCTCGCGGGCGCGTCGCCGTGGGACACACAAAGCACACCAGAGAGAGAAGCAGCCATTGTGTTCAGCCGCGTGTGAAAAGGAGGCGGAGCTACCGCGCTATATCCCCGCCGAAGCGTGCCGGTGAGTGCAACAGCGTCGCAGCATCTGTGCAGCGCGCTATAGGATCACAGCGCAGGAAGCACGGTTACTGCACGCAGAGTACCGATACTTTTATATTCACACCCAAAGTGCCACTACTTATCCCTTATTTACTACTTACAATTCCACAGCAATTAGGTAGAACTAGCCGCGTTCGTGCCGCTGGGACAGTGCGGGGTGAGTACTGCAGTATTAGGGGTATCTTTTTTATTTGGACTAACAATTAAGATTACAGGACACACTTTGCAGCGTTGTCGCTCTTCCTCAGGGCGCGCTGCTCGTGTTAAAATATCTATTGTTAGTCCAAATAAAAAAGTATCACCTAATACTGAAGTACTCCGTTACTCCGCACTTCCTAAACACACAGGGGTTTCTCTCTCCCTATGTTAAACAATAAGCAGTTCTGCGTGTTCCGGAAACGCATTACACAGCACTGCGCCCCAACGCGTCACAAGGGGGGGGGGTTCTTTTAATGAGGCGCACAGTACCACTCCTTTTATCTAGGTGGAGAGAAGGGGGCAGATAGGGAGGGAGAGCTGCACAGATAGGGAGGGAGAGAGAGAGCTGCGCGGATAGGGAGGGAGGGAGAGAGCTGCGCGGATAGGGAGGGAGAGCTGCACGGATAGGGAGGGAGAGAGCTGCACGGATAGGGAGGGAGAGCTGCACAGATAGGGAGGGAGAGAGAGAGCTGCGCGGATAGGGAGGGAGAGAGCTGCACCGATAGGAGGGAGAGCTGCACAGATAGGGAGAGAGAAAGCTGCGCGGATAGGGAGGGAGAGAGCTGCACGGATAGGGAGGGAGAGCTGCACAGATAGGGAGGGAGAGAGAGAGCTGCCTTGCGCGGTTGGGATATATGGAGGGAGAACTTGCACCGATAGGCAGTGAGATCTTGCACCAATATGGAGAAGAGAAAGCCTGGCCGCGATGGGAGTGAGAGCGCTGCACGTAATAGGGAGGGGTCGCTCACAGATAGGGAGGGAGAGAGAGCGCACGGAGCTGGGAGAGGAGCGAGATATAGGATTAGAGATGAAGCCGGGATAGAGGGAGGGAGAGAGCTCGCGAGATAGGGAGGGAGAGCTGAGGATGAAGCGGAGAGCTGCTCGGATAGGGAGGGGAGGCTTGCACCTGATAGGGAGGGAGAGGAGAGCTGCCGATAGAAATAGGGAGAGAGCGCACCGATAGGAGAGACTACAGTAGGAGAAGAAGCTGCGTAGGAGTTAGTCGGGAGAGACTCATAGGGGCAGCACAGGATAGGGAGGGGAGAGAGAGCGTTGCGCGCGATACTAGGGAGGGTAGAGAGCTGCACGATCGGAGGGAGAGAAAGAGAGCTGCACGCGATGAGGGATGAGAGAAAGTCTGTGAACGGACCTAGGGAGGGAGATAGCTGAACGTATAGGGAGGGAGAGGAGCACTAATGAGGCTAGAGAGAGCGTGGCACGGATAAGGGAGGAGAAGAAGCTGTGCAGATAGGGAAGGGAGCAGAGCCTGGCGTCGCGAGTATAGAGGAGCAGACTTGGAGATAGGAGGAGAGTTGCTGCAAGGGAGGGAGGGAGCAGATGCCGTGAGGCGGATGAGGCGATGAGGGAGAGAGCTGCTGGATATGGAGAGATCTGCACGGATAGAGGGAGGGAGAGAGGCCCTTAGGGATAGGCTGCGCGATAGAGCCGTAGAGACGCATTGTCGCTGTATCGGAGAGCAGAAGCATCACCTCTGAAGAGAGCGCGCGATAGGGAGAGAGCTGACGCGGATAGGAGGGAGAGGAAGCTGCGGGCATAGGGAGGGAAGTAGAGGCTGCACTATAGGATGAGAGAGAGCTGCATGTATAGGGAGGGAGAGAAGCTGCGCGGATGGAGGGAGAGCTGCCCGATGGAGGAGAGCTGCAATCGGATAGGGCGGGAGGAGAGAGCTGCCGCGATAGGGAGGGAGAACGACGGGATAGGGAGGCGTGAGGGAAGGGAGAGAGAGCCTAGCGAGATAGGGAGGAGAGAGCGCTGCGCTAGGAGGAGAGGAGTAGTTTCTTCTACTCGCGTGATAGGGAAGAAGAGCTGCGGACGGATAAGAGGGAGGAGCTGCAGGAGGAGAGGAGAGCTGAACGAGGGAAGAGCGCGATGGGAGGGAGATGAGCGGATGGCAGGGGAGGAGATTCCGGATGGGGAAGCTGGGGATAGGGAGGAGGAGGGCTGCGACGGAGAGATGAGGATAGGGAGAGAGAGCTCACGGGATAAGGGAGGGTGAGATGAGCATACACGGCGTCGGAGGGGGATAGTAGGGAGAAGCTGCACGGATAAGGGAGGAGAGAGCAGGGAGGAGAGCGTGCAACGGATAGGAGGGAGAGAATGCTGCGCGCATAGGGAGGGAGAGAGCTGACACGATAGGGAGGGAGAGAGCGTGCCGATAGAATAGGGGGAGAGAGCTGCACGATAGGAGGGAGAGAGAGCTGCACGGATAGGGAGAGAGAGAGCTGCCGGATAGGGAGGGAGAGAGAGTGCTCACAAATGAGGAGAGAGCTGCACGGATAGGAGGGAGAGAGCTGCACGGATAGGAGGGAGGGAGAATGCGCGGATAGAGAGAGGGAGAGGCTGCCGGATAGGGAGGGAGAGAGCCTGCACAATAGGGAGGGAGAAGACTGCATGGATAGGGAGGGAGAGAGCGCTCGCGATAGGGACGAGAGCTGCAGATAGGGAGGGAGAGAGAGCTGCGCGGATAGGGAGGGAGAGAGAGCTGCGCGGATAGGGAGGGAGAGAGCTGCGCGGATAGGGAGAGAGCTGTGCGGATAGTGAGGGAGAGTGAGGGAGAGAGCTGCTGCGGGATAGGGGAGAGGGGAGAGAGAGCTGCGGAGGTAGGGGATGGAGGGAGAGAGCTGCCGGATGGAGGATGAGGGACTGCGCGGATAGGGAGGGAGAGAGAGCTGCGGGGATAGGGATGGAGGGAGAGAGCTGCGCGGATAGGGAGGGACAGAGAGAGAGCTGTGCGGATAGTGGAGGGAGAAGGGAGAGCCGCTGGATCGATTGGTAGAGGGGGAGAGGGGGAGAGGGACAGAGTGAGGGTCCCGGAGAATCCTGACATGGCACAGGGAGCTTTTTCATGTCTTTATTTATTTACACGTGGACATGCGGTATCCTCCCCCCCCCCACTCTCCGAGAGCCTCCCCCCGCCTCTCCGGAGCCCTCCCCGCCACTCTCCAGAGCCCCCCCCCACTCTCCGAGAGCCTCCCCACTCTCCCGAGAAGCCTCCCCCCTACCTCCGAGAGCCCTCCCCCCACTCTTTGAGACCCCCCCCACTCTCAGAGCCCCCCCACCCTCTCCGAGACCTCCCATCTCCGAGACCCCCCCACTCTCCGAGAGCCGCACACACTCTCCGAGAAGACACCCCACTCTCCGAGACCCCCCCGCCTGCCCACTCTCCTAATGACCCCCCCCCCACTCTCCATGAGACCCCCCCCCCACTTCTCCGAGAGCCTCCCCCCCCTCTCCGAGAGCCCCCCCCCACCCCTCTCCGAGAGCCACCTCCCACTCTCCCCGAGCGTTCCCCCCAATCGCCGAGTACCCCCCCCCCCCATCTCTCCGAGAGCCCCCCACTCTCCGAGAGCTCTCCCCCCCACTCTCCGAGACCCCCCCCCACTCTCTGAGACCCCCCCACCTCGCTGAGAGCCCCCCACACTCTCTGAGAACCTCCCCCCCACTCCCAAGAGCCTCCCCAATTCTCCGAGAGCCCCCACTCTCCGAGAGCCCCCCCCCACTCTCCGAGAGCCCCCCAACCGAGAGCCCCCCCCCCCCCCCACTCTCCGAGACACCTCCCCCCTCTTCGAGAACCTCCCCCCACTCTCCGAGAACCTCCCCCACTCTCTGAGAACCTCCCCCCACACTGTTATGTATTGTATTGTATGTCTTTATTCATATAGCGCCATTATTACACAGCGCTTCACAGCAGTAATACATGTGGTAATCAATAAATAACAAATAATAATAAATACAGGTCATGGGAATAAGTGCTTCAGACATAAGAGTAACATTAAGGAAGAGGGAGTCCCTGCCCCCGAGGAGCTTACAGTCTAATTGGTAGGTAGGGAAACGTACAGAACAGTAGGAAGGGAGTTCTGGTATAGTGCGTCTGCGGGGGCCAAAGCTTTTGTATCACGTGTCCAGAAATATCCACAGTGCTATTCTTATGCTTCTTTAAGCAAGTGTTGTCTTAAGGTGAGTCTTAAAGGGGGCTAGAGAGGGTGCTAGTCGGGTACTGAGGGGAAGGGCATCCAGGGTGAGGGGGTCAGTGAAAAAGGTGTAATGCGGGAGAGGGCTTAGATACAAAGGGGGTAGAAAGAAAGACATCCTTGACGAACGCAAAGAGTCCAGGATCAGAATGGTGCATAGCGAGAAATTAGGGCTGAGATGTAAGGAGGGGCAGAAGAGGTAAAGCTTAAAAGTGAGGAGAAGAATTGAGTGTGAGATGCGGGGATTTGATTGGAAGCCAGGAGAGGGATTTCAGGAGGGGAGACGCGGAGGCACGATTTAGGAAAGAGTAGTAGTGACCCGGCAGCACGTTTAGGATAGATTGTAGGGAGACAGGTGAGAGGCAGGAAGGCCGACCGCAGAGGTTATCCAGTAATCAAGACGGGAGAGATGAGGGCCTGAGTCAGAGATTTAGCAGTCGAGCAACAGAGGGAAAGGGCCCGTATCTTTGTTTTATATTGCGGAGGAAAAAGCGACAGGTTTTAGAAACGTTTGAATGTGAGAGAGGAGTCGAGTGTGACCCCTAGGCAGCGGTGCTTGGGCTACGTGGGTGAATGATTGTAGTTCCAGCAGTTAATTGTGGAAGGAGGTAGTAGTGCCAGGTTGGGAGGAAGTATAGGAGATCTGTTTTAGCCATGTTGATTTAAGAGCGGTGGAGGGCCATCCAGGATGATATCGCAGAGAGAACATTCAGAAACTTTGGTCTGTACAGCAGGTGTTTAAGGTCGGGGGTAGAAAAGTAAATTTGTGTCGTCATAAGAGGTGATATAAAACCCAAAAGATGTATTAGGTCACCTAGAAGAGAGTGTGTACAGAGAAAAGAGAAGAGGGTCCCAGGACAGAGCCCCTGGGTACCCCACAGAGAAGATCGTAGAGGAGAGGAGGAGGTGCTAGCAGAGAGACACTGAAAGTACGATGGGAGAGGTAGGATGAGATCCAGGATAGAGCTTTGTTCCGAATACCAAGAGTATGGAGAATGTGAATGTTCTCTCCGAGAACCTCCCCCCACACTCTCCGAGAAACCTCCCCCCACACTTCCGAGAACCTCCTCCCACACTCTCCGAGAACCTCCTCCCACTCTCCGGGAACCTCCTCCCACTCTCCGAGAACCTCCCCCACTCTCCGAGCCTACCCCCACACTCTCCAAAAACCTTCCCCCCGCCCCCACTCTCGGAGAACCTCGCCCCCCCACTCCGAGCCTGGCTCTCTCCACGCACTGCAGTCACTACGACCATGAAGCCATGAATTATTAAATCAGTTATTTCGTGTAATACATAATTTCTTATCAATAATTTCAATGCTAATGTGTGTTGTAGTTTACTAATTGTGTATTGACGATCAAAGTGTAATTTCCTGAAAGTCCTCAAGGACAAAAATTATATCAGCGTAAACGGCCGCTCAGATGCCCGCCCGTTAAGTATTCTAATTTGCTGAGCAGTTTCACTTATTTATACTACTCTTCCCAGAAATAGAGTTTTTAATCAAACTATGGGCGAGGAGGAGACTGCAAGCTGGAGGGGGTCTCCCGTATAACTGCCTGGTACTGAAAGGGTGTACAGCAGTGGCCGACACCTCCAGTCCTCAAGAGCCCACCACAGGACAGGTTTTCAGGGTTCCCTTCCTCGGCACAGGTGGGCTCAATCAGTGGCTCAGTCGAAGACTGAGCCACTGATTGAGCCACTGTGCCGAGGCATTGACTGATGGAACCTGTGCTGACAGCAGGGATTCCTGAAAACCTTCCTGTGGTGGCTGGATTGAAGTTGCCCCCTCCCCTGGGTTAGAGGGCGGTCCCACCTCCTAACCTAAAATGGTTCCGAATGATCTCCCCCCCCCCTCCCCCCCCCCCCCCGAGTTCTTAGTCAGTTTCAACAGAAGGTAACCCAACTGCTGAGGATTTTGTCTACTTTAACCTCTTCCTTCCACACTTGACTGCAAAGCGGCGGTGTTGCCCGTGTTGTATTGCTGGCTCTTCCAGCAGGGATGAGTTAATAAATGAGGGCCAGGTTTTGTTTTTTTTTAAGCACCAATCTCTGCACAAAAAAATAGGTGAGCACAAACAGGACAGCAAGAAATGTGACCGTCCTGTTTGCCAAGAAAAACAAGCCCAGATCTTTCCAAATTTCACCTGGAAAAATGTGCGGGAGCACAAAATGGCGCTCAGGGGCTGGGAAATGGGTAAGGGGGATGTAAATTCAGCCCCCATTCAATCTGTAGGCTGACTCTTGTGACCCACGCCCCCTCCCCCCAAGGAATAAAAGGCACTCACTAGTTGGGTTATCACTAGGGAGGGTAAGTTCTTCCCTGGTTTTACCAAGGCTGAGATCCTAACCGTTATATCACTTGATGATAACCCAACTCCTGATTGCCCAGTGCCTAAAACAATGACCAACAGAGTCCGGTGTTTCAAGAATCGATGTAATTAAACACTTAACTGACCCTAGCACTAATTATGAAGACATCCTGCACCTGGAAACCTACATGCAAAGACGTCGCATTATTCTAACACAAATAGAGAAAATTCTCATGTCCCGTTTGTGTGACATGCAGGAGGTTGTCTTCTTTACACGGGTAATAGTGACCCCAGCGTGTGAGTGCTGCCGCTTTGCAGAAAAGAAATAAATATACAAAAAACCAGCTGCTTTATTAGGAATTAGCTTGTATACAGACACCTGATGAATGGCGCGTTCATCGCGCGTCGGAGGCGGGGGATACAGGGGGGAGGGTTTGGGAAGGTCAATACTAAGGTCACATTACACAGCTGGTCTCTTCACCGGGTTCTCACGAACCCCCAACAGGCCAGGTTTTCAGGTTCAGGAGGGGAGACCAGCGGAGACGATTTAGGAAAGAGTAGTAGGTTGACCCGGCAGCGAGTTTAGGATAGATTGTAGGGGAGACAGGTGAGAGGCAGGAAGGCCGGCAGAGGAGGTTTACAGTAATCAAGACGGGAGAGATGAGGGCCTGAGTCAGAGATTTAGCAGTCGAGCAACAGAGGAAAGGGCCGTATCTTTGTTTTATATTGCGGAGGAAAAAGCGACAGGTTTTAGAAACGTTTTGGAATGTGAGAGAGGAGTCGAGTGTGACCCCTAGGCAGCGGTGCTTGGGCTACGGGGGAATGATTGTAGTTCCAGCAGTAATTGTGGAAGGAGGTAGTAGTGCCGGTTTGGGAGGAAGTATGTAGGAGATTTGTTTAGCCATGTTTGAGTTTAAGGCGGTGGAGGGCCATCCAGGATGAATCGCAGAGAGACATTCAGAAACTTTGGTCTGACAGCAGGTTGTAAGGTCGGGGGTAGAAAAGTAAATTTGTGTCGTCAGCATAGAGGTGATAATAAAACCCAAAAGATGTATTAGGTCACCTAGAGAGAGTGTGTACAGAGAAAAGAGAAGAGGTCCCAGGACAGAGCCCCTGGGTACCCCACAGAGAGATCGATAGAGGAGGAGGAGGAGTGCTAGCAGAAGAGACACTGAAAGTACGATGGAGAGGTAGGATGAGATCCAGGATAGAGCTTTGTTCCGAATACCAAGGGTATGGAGAATGTGAATGTTCTCTCCGAGAACCTCCCCCCACAATCTCCGAGAAACTCCCCCCACCACTCTCCGAGAACTCCTCCCACACTCTCCGAGAACCTCCTCCCACTCTCGGGAACCTCCTCCCACTTCCGAGAACCTCCCCCCACTCTCCGAGCCTACCCCCACACTCTCCAAAAACCTCCCCCCGCCCCCCACTCTCGGAGAACCTCGCCCCCACTCCGAGCCTGGCTCTCTCCCGCACTGCAGTCACTACGCAGGAGCCATGAATTATTAAATCAGTATTTCGTGGTAATACATAATTTCTTATCAATAATTCATGCTAATGTGTGTGTAGTTTACTTAATTGTGTTATTGACGATCAAAAGTAATTTCCTGAAAGTCCTCAAGGACAGAAAATTTAATCAGCGTAACGGCCGCTCAGATGCCCGCCCGTTAAGTATTCTTAATTTGCTGAGCAGTTCACTTATTTATACTCCTTTCCCAGGAAATATGAGTTTAATCAAACTATGGCGAGGAGGAGACTGCAAGCTGGGAGGGGGGCTCTCCGTTACACGTGCCTGTGGTACTGAAAGGGTTACAGCAGTGGCCGACACCTCCAGTCCTCAAGAGCCACCAACAGGACAGGTTTTCAGGGTATCCCTGCCTCGGCACAGGTGGCTCAATCAGTGGCTCAGTCGAAGATGAGCCACTGATTGAGGCCACACTGTGCCGAGGCATTGACTGATGGAATCTGTGCTGAAGCAGGGATATGTCCTGAAACCCTGTCTGGTGGTGGCTGGATTGAGAGTGCCCCCTCCCCTGGGTTAGGGCGAGGGGTCCCCACCCTCTCTAACCTAAAATGGTTCCGAATGACTCGTCCCCCCCCCCCCCCCAGAGTTTCAGTTTCAAGAAGGTAACCCAACTGCGTGAGGATTTGTCTACTTTAACCTCTTCCTTTGCCACACTGATGAACGGCCAAAGCGGAGCCGGTTTGCCCGTCGTTGTATTGCTGGTCCTTCCAGCAGAGGATGAGTTAATAAATAGGGCCAGGTTTTTGTTTTTTTTAAGCACCAATTCTGCACAAAAAAATAGGTGAGCACGAAACAGGACAGAAAGAAATGTGACCGTCCTGTTTGCCAAAGAAAAACAAGCCCAGATCTTTCCAAATTTCACCTGGAAAATTGTGCGGGGAGCACAAAATGGCGCTCAGGGGCTGGAAATGGGTAAGGGGGATGTAAAATTCAGCCCCCCATTCATATCTGTAGGCTGACTCTGTACTCCCGCCCCCCCCCCCCCAAAGGAATAAAAGGCACTCACTAGTTGGGTTATCACTAGGGAGGGTAAGTTCTTCCCTGGTTTTACAAGGCTGAGATCCTAACCGTTATATCACTTGATGATAACCCAACTCCTGATTGCCCAGTGCCTAAACAATGACCAACAGGCCAGGTTTTCAAGATCGATGTAATTAACACTTAATGACCTAGCACTAATTATGAAGACATCCTGCCCTGGAAACCTCACTGCAAAGACGTCGCATTATTCATAACACAAATAGAGAAATACATCTCTCACCGTTGTGTGGACATGCAGGAGTTGCGTTACCACGGGTAATAGTGACCCCAGCGTGTGAGTGCTGCCGCTTTGCAGAAAAGAAATAAATACATCACAAACCCAGCTGCTTTAATTAGGAATTAGCTTTGTATACAGACACCTGATGAATGGCGCCGTTTCATCGCGCGTCGGAGGCGGGGATACAGGGGGGAGGGTTTTGGGAAGGTCAGATACTAAGGTCACATTTACACAGACTGGTCTCTTAACCCAGGGGTTCTCACGAACCCCCAACAGGCCAGGTTTTCAGGATATCCCTGCTTTAGCACAATTGGCTCCATCAGTGGACCAGTCAGACACTGATTGAGCCACTTGTGCTGTACCTGGGATATCCTGAAAACCTGGCCTGTTGTGGGTTCTTGAGGACAGGAGTGGAGGCCCTGTTTTAACCCCTCTGCTCCCAGAGAGGCCAGTGACACACTGCTGTGCGTGTTATCACACTGCTGTGTGTTATTGCTGTGTGTGTTATTACACTGCTGTGTGTGTTATCACACTGCTGTGTGTGTTATCACACTGCTGTGTGTGTTATCACACTTCTGTGTGTGTGTATCACACTGCTGTGTGTGTGTGTTATCACACTTCTGTGTGTGTGTGTTATCACACTGCTGTGTGTGTGTGTTATCACACTTCTGTGTGTGTGTGTTATCACACTGCTGTGTGTGTGTTATCACACTGCTGTGTGTGTGTAGTGATTTCTCTGACAGGGGCGGGGTTATTCTCTGTCACACACAGGGCAGAGACCAGAATATCCGGACAAAGAGGTGCAAACCCCGGCCCGGATCAGGCTGCCCCTGCGATATGGAGCCCCCCGGCCCGGATCAGGCTGCCCCTGCGACATGGAGCCACTGATCCCCAGGAGCAGGGCAGACAGTCCTGGTTTTGCAGCTCTACTGCGCTCAGCACCTTTTCTTTCTACACAAAATCAAGCAGGGGAGAAAATCAGGACTGGCTCGGAATCCCCCAATCTGCATGGAATTTCTTTCCTGCTTTGGATGGGCCAAGAAGCCCCACTCTCCCTGAGAGTGTGTGATGCTATATATATATATATATATTATAATATATATATATTCTCTCTCCTCTCTCTGCTCTCTCTCTCTCTTCTCTTTCTCTCTCTCCTCTCTCTCTATCTTCTCTCTCTCTCTCCCCGTGTTTCGCCCCACTCTCCCTTTGCTCGCCTCCACGCCCGGGCGCGTGGCTTTTCCCCACCGGGCCGCTTTCCCTCTTGTGCCCCTCCCTCCCCCTCTGGCTTTCAGTTGGTACTAGGTGGAAGTGTAGATTGTTTTTGCTGTGGCAGATCTACATGAAATTTTGGTGATTTATGTGTAGAGTATGTATGTATGTATGTATGTATGTATGTATGTAGAGGTATCAGTACCGTGTTTGCCCGACTTCAATCAGTCAAAACATAAAATAGATGATAACCGTTCTGTGGGCTAACGAAATGCTTTGTATTTGTGCGCAGCTTTGCGAGAATACACTGATCTCTTCTACCCGGCATGTTACAATGAATGAGCAATGATTACTTAAAAACAGTGTCTCTTGAATGTTATCTGTGCTGGGTCCTTCCCCCCCCCCCCGTGTTGGGATGTGTTTTCATGGCTTAGAGGTGTTCAAAGGGTAACTGAAGCAAGTGAGAAAAGTGGGTTAATGTGTATCAGTGTGAATAAGAATTGAATGGAGACGCCACGTATACACAGTCTCTACCAAGGTTGTGTGGAGTGGAGAGGGGATATAAATGGTATCTGTGGGTGGGTGTGGAATGTGATAGTTATTGGTAAGCACAACTTAAAGTTGCTGTCAGTGGATACTTATGGGTCCCGATTGGATGTCCTCTGGCGTGGACCCCCTAAGGCTCTTTCGTCCCCCGCGCTCTGGCACCCTGCCTCGCCCCAAGTGTCCTCCCAAACCGGACCAGAGACGTCCTGTTGCGCGAACTTTCTCTGGACCTCTGGCCGAAGATGAAAGATCTGAGGGTTGAGCCCTACCTCCAAAGGTAATCTTAACCTCCCGACAGAGAGACGGTGCATGAATAACAAATTTATGCAACTGTCGTACACTTAGCGTGGCCTAAACCGAGATCAAATTTTTATTAGTCCATTACTGACCCTAGCGAACGTCTCTTCCAATGAGCGTCTAAATGCCAGTTGTTCTGTACCCAACTTGTGCCTATATGTATGCACACACAACTGTCTCTCACACATACAATACTCACTACTCCTTATTTTTTCCATCCTATACCCAATAACGGCCCACATAGTAAAGCCCACACCACTTTTAGTTGTCTACAAACTCTCACATTTCTCAAACCACCACACGCCACAACCGACATTTATGTCCCCATCATACTTCTACCCACACGTACACCTATTTGAATGTGAGCACTGTTATTATCTACTACATTGCGCGCTCTCTCCATTCATTCTTTTCCTACACTTTGATCCTAACATACAACACTCTTTCTTCACTTGCTTCAGTAACCCTTTGACACCGTCTAGCCAAAAACGCTATACCACACGGGGGAGGACCAGCACAGTGATAACAATTCCAAGACACTGTTTTTTAAGTAATCCTTGCTTCACTTCATTGGGTAACCATTCGGCCGGAAAGAAGTTGATCAGTGTTATACTCGAAAGCTCTGCAACAAAATAAAATCATCTTCGTTAGCCACAGAACGGTATCATCTCTTTATTTTTTGACTTATATAACATAATATATATAAATTATATATATAATTTATTAACCATTACAAAAAATAACCCTTTCAGTTATTCTCGTGCGTGGTTGACGGCTTTGTGCATCTATCCCAGCTGTGCTTAAAGCTTGTTACAGTGAAGGCATTAGCTTTATATGGGTTTCCATGTTTGAAATGGTTTCGGCATAAGGGTGACGACAATTGTGTGCCTCGTTTGCGTCATTTTCCGCAGAATCCCTTGCTGCAGTGGAAGCATGTTGCTAGGTGTATAGGGGTGAAAGGCAGGGGGTTCAGACGTCTAAGACTTGTGCATGTGCTCACCAAGTTATCCATATTATTTTATCATATTATCAAAAATCAGATTTAATCAAACTGATGGGGTTATTTCCCCGTAAGAAGTTTGCCGTCTGTTCATTTCAGAGCCCTTTGGCTGCTAACTGCCCCTGTAACTCTTGCGCAGTGATGAATATCCTACAGACTGTCCTGTATTCGCTTTGTAAAACCCACATATACAAACCCGGGGTATTTTCTTTAATTTATGGGGATGTGTTTCCTTTAATTTGCAGAATTCAACTGTTTTCACACCTCCTTGCGATATTTTCTGCAACTCTAATCCTGGATCTTAGAAAAAAGATTAATCCCTTTGCATGCCAGCCATGGTACACATGCAGCCCAGGGGGTAACAATGCAGCGCAAGGGGGCTAGACATGCAGCCCAGGGGGTAACAATGCATGCGCAGGGGGTAACAATGCAGCCGCATGGGTAACAATGGCATCACAGGGGGATAACTATAGCTAGACGACTCTCCTCATGAATCATACAACCGTGTCTAGCTATATAACGTTCCATCCCAGCGAGGTCAGATTACTTAAACCCGATACAAAAAAACAGCATCAGATTTAACATTAAAAAATAGAGATAATTATTACTACATTATGGTTTTTTTTTTGTTACTCTCCCGACATAGCATAACTGCGTCAAAAACAGATTTATTAAGTTAAACTCTTTTGATAAATCAGTGCCTGTTTTGTTGTTTCAATCTTGGCCACCAAATTCACAGCGGCCCGAATTCTAATAGTAGTACCACTAGATTGTTAACGCCTAGCGCCACGTCGAGGTCTGGATCGGATTATTGACTCCAAGATCGTGGACATGTTCTGTCGCAGTAGACAGCATAGATCCTCCGAGAGTTACTTTTACTTTCCTACTACCGTCAGATTACTCGAGAGTTACTGGTACTCTACCGCCAGATACTACTTCCGTCAGATATCTTCCGAGAGTTAACTCCGTCAGATAATCCTGAGATACTCCTGAGAGTTATAGTCCTCTTCTCGTCCTATACTCCGTCAGGATACTACAACTCCGAGAGATACTTTCCGAATGTTATCCTTCTATACTCCGTCAGATAAACCGAGAGTTAACTCCGTCCGATAATCCGAGAGTCCTGCCGTCAAATTACTCCAAGAGATATATTCTTACTCCGTCATTATAACTCCCGAGAGAACATCAGGAGAGATACTTTTCCGTCAGATCTCCGAGGTATACTCGCCAGATCCTCTGAGAGATACTTCCGTCAAATACTACTTTCTCACAGATTACTCCGAGAGATACTTCCAGCCAGATTACTCGAGTAGATACTCCGTCAGATACGCAGAGGCGTCTCCTCCAGATACTCAGAGATACTCCGCCAGATACGCATTAGATATCCTCCGTCATGAATACACTCAGAACTCAGTACTGTCCGTCAGGTATTCAGAGAGATCCTCCGTTCAGGTACGTTCAGAGAGATACTCCCGTCAGATAATCCCATCCGAGAGTCACTCCGTCAAATAACTCCAAGAAGATACTCCGAAGTCGATACTACCGGAGACTTCTAGTGATACTCCGTCAGTACTCCGAGCGCAATACTCCGACATATTACTCTGAGAGATACTTCCTCAAATACTTCATCAAACTACTTTTACTCCCGAGACAGATTACTCCCGCCAGATACTTCAGATAGATTTTCCGTCGATACTCAGAGAGATACTTGCACTCCGGCCAGATACTCAGAGAGATACTCCTCAGCCAGATACTCAAGAGATAATCTCCGTCAAGATCATTCACTATACTCAAGCATACCTCCGATCAGGTATTCTGGCAAGATACTCTAACGCCCGTGAATGTAACTCGAGAGAGCGCTTATCCACGGTCAGAATACTCAGCAGAGATTTACTCCGCAGATACTCAGGATAGATTACTCCGTGCAGATCATCTGGAGAGATACTTCCGCGACAGGACGTCAGAGGGAGTACTCCGGTCAGTACTCAGAGAGATCACTCCGTCGGTACTCAGAGAGATACTTCCGTCAGTTACTCAGAGAGATACGACTGCGTCTGCTAGATACTCCATAGAGATCCTCTCGTCGAGATACTCAGAGTATACTACCGACCTAGAACTATGAGATCATATTTCTAATTAAGGTGGTATCCACTCTCGTCAGATAACTCAGTAGAGATACTACGTCCGTCAGGTAACTCAAAGATACGCCGCAGTACTCAGAGAGATACTCCGTCAGAATACATCAGAGGAGATACTAACAAATAACAAAACCGTCTCAGATACAGAAGAGATACTCCGTCAGATACTATCAGAGAGATACTACTACTTCCCGTGCAATACTCACTCAGAGAATACTCCTCAGATACTCAAGAGATTATCCGTCAGATACTCAGAGAGATCCTTGCCTAAAAGAATACTCCGTCAATACTCCGAGAGAATCTCCGCCAGGATAGAGAATACCTACTGTTCCGAGAAATATTCAGTCATAGAGATACTCCGCCAGATACTCCCCGTCAGATACGCATAAGAAGATACTACCTCAGATACTCATAAGAGTACTACCGTAGATACTCAGAGAGATACTCCCGTCCAGAATACTCAATGGAAACGGGCGCCAATTGTTTCCCACATTTCAAGTGATCCTGTTCTTTAACACCAAACACATAACTGATACGTTGCTATCTGTATCTGGGGGAAGACTGACGGTTGCAACGATGAAGAATTGTTATTAAAAAAGTGGTTTCATTAACATACCACGACTGCGCGAGTGCGGCTGCGGCTTTAAGAGCGCTTCTGTTTACAATGTAACTCTCTGCACTGTATGTTGGGAACATACCGGTTTATAAAGGGGGACATTTCAAATTTCTCTTCCAGCTTGAGGTCACTTTCCCATTCACATAGACCAATTTTGTCCCAGGTGATGATCACAGCTCCTCCTTCTTCGCGGCGACGGGAGCGGGCCGCGAGGCCATAGTTGCTGTCTAATGAAGCAGAATAAGACCGCACACGTAGCAGCTGCGATGACGTGCACCGCACAAATACTATGATCAGTATTTTGGGAGTCCCTGTTTTAAGTTGCGTTACTGGGCGCACAATTGTATTATAAGCAGAACCAGCCTTATCGGAGAATCTCCTTCGCCCTGCTGTGCAGTACAGGTCCTTGCAAACCTTGATCTTACATAAAGAATCTATGGTTTGGTTCACTGTCTAACAAAGGGGTCCCTAAGACGAAGTTTTCATTGTGCAGGTACGAATGCATGAGAGTTACAGAACTACACTTCCGGTAGATGTGACCCCTCGTCAGTTCGACAGGACAAGTGAGTGTGATGCATGACCCGCCGGGCTTCATCCCGGCTGCTGTACATGATTCACACAATGATCGGTTTAAAGGGGACTTTGCCGGTTAACAGCTTTAACTCACCTTGGGCACAATACTTACCCCTATACTCTCTTGGGCGGTTGAAATAACAGTTCCGGAGCCGTGCCCCGCCAAACTTGAGCCTTCCGAAGGGCTTTTTCCCTCCCAGGCCATATTTGACAACCCACTTCTCTCAAATCCAGGTAGAGGGTTAACCCCCTGTTAATGTACATGTCTCACATGCATGGAAATTGCCCCCCTCCGATCCCCTCACCCCACCAGCAGGCAAAAAAATACATATACACAATAAATACACTTTATAGAAGCTATAGTGGTTCTCTGTTGCTGAGTCCCGGTACTAACTCTGGTTCTCTGGGGGTGGACGGTGTAATATCCAAGGTCCCGTTTTTTTTGTTCCCCCTGCGTAATTGTCTGTCAACCTCACTTGAGCTTCATCGTCCCCACATTTTCGTCTGCTCTGGCAGACATGAGAGCAAATGTCCATCTCATCGGCCTAGCTCCTGGTCCCCCCCTCGACGGCCACATTGCCCCCCTCCCTCCTCCACCCCGGCCTCCCCATCCTCACGCCTTGCCCCCTTTTCCCACCCCCACTTCTCTCTTCTTCAAGTCCTCTGTCCGCACTCTCCGGCGCTGAGCTGTTACCGAGGTCACAGGCTGTAACACCACGCGCTGTATACACAGGTCAGCACGTATATAAGATCTAAGATTGAATCACCGGGAGCCTCCAGTTTGCCACCATCTGGACCCGTGTTTACCTTTTTTGTTTTTCCTGCTACACTGGGGTCGGGCCGGTGGGATAGCAGTAGCCTGTGCCCTCCCCCCCTTCTTCCCTCAGCAAGACCAGGTGCAGGCATCTCAGGGACTCTTTTCCCCGCGGTGTCCTTGTTTCCTTGCCTCCTTCGTCTCTCCTCGTCTTGGTCCCCTGCGTCTTAACCCTTTGTTTTCTCACCTACGCCCACCCCCATAGATATGCTCCCCGTGGATGTGGCAGGAGTTGCGCGGATTGCACAACGGCTTCGGATTGCTCCTCCGATCTGCTTCATCAGTACCCGCAGAGACGCGTCTGGCCGTGCGTGACTCTGACAGGTGTAGGTGGGGAGGGAAGGAGAGGGCCAGACGGGATCGAAACAGCACAGCAAGATCAGATTGGTGCTTTTCCTGCTGAGTAGAGTTTTTCACAACAAAAAGCTTTTTCTCACATTGCTAAGTATCCACCCCGCCCTTTTTCTCCCTCACACCACAGTTCCACATTCAAACCCCACCACTGGTCAGTTTCAGAATACCACCTGCTTCATCAGCAGGTAGCTGCATCAGTTCCCTGCTTCAGCACGGGGGCTCATCATCCCCTGCTTCCCACAGGTGGCTGTTCCTCTTCTTCTGCTTCAAGTACAGTAGCTCAATCAGAGGCTCAATGTCTTCTTGAACTGAGCCCTGATTGAGCCACCGAGCTGAGCCAGGGGATAAGATCCTGAAACACCTGCACTCATCTTGATGTGTCTGAGGTGGTGGGGGTGGGGCTCTGGTATGTGTTGAGCCTCATCCTTTTGCATTGGGGCAGTTACTATAATTAAGAAATTTAATGGGAGGAATTCCTTGGGGTAATAGCAGCTTTTTAGCTGGGGAAATTATTTCCCGGAGAGCTGTTTGAGTGTCGTGTCATTATTGGTTGGATTCTTACCAAGCCAATTGGGAGTAGGGGTACTAATATTGGGGAATCTCCGGGGCGCTCCGCCGCCGTCAGGATGAATTTGACTTCGGCGACTCCACCTTTGCGCTGCGCTCGCGCCCCTCTACGACCTGCTCTCCCAGCGTCCAATCGAGCTCCCCCTATAA
Source organism: Ascaphus truei (assembly GCA_036426205.1). Lineage (NCBI taxonomy): Eukaryota > Metazoa > Chordata > Amphibia > Anura > Ascaphidae > Ascaphus > Ascaphus truei. Next base: position 28,623 of record WSYH01005069.1, on the reverse strand, counting down.
CCCTGTTTCCTCTTTGTAGCCCGCCCCGTGATAAGGCAGACTATCCCCCAGATGCTTACCCGCCGCTTCCCACACTTTCACTTCTGAAGCACCGCAGTCCTAACACAAGAGCAGCCAGCACCGTTCGTTTCCCGATATTTACCCCCCTGATTTTCTCCGGGTCCGCTTATAACATGCGTTACCGTACTTGAGATGGGACAATGCGCTCGGGCGGATACCACCTCTAGATACGACCCTGTGTCCTCGCGTTCTGAATTTTCCCCTTTCCATACTTTGCTGTGCGCCTTTCTTTCCGCGTGACGCCCACCGGTTCCTGACGCCTGCTACCCCACGGCACAGCTCCCTCACCCCATACTCGTCTTGTCTTAGTAGTTTATGGCGCATCCCGTCGTCTCGGTAAAAAATCAGTCTTACCCTGAAGGCGATTATTCTTTAGTCCCGGGCGCAGTAACCGCTGCCTTTCGAGGTTGCCTCTCAACTAGCCAATATTCATCTATGTGATGTTAAGGCGTTATTCGGGTTTCACACCCAATCGTGAGAGACTCATTTGGATTGTCGCGTGTCTTATCCAAAGTGTCCCCTTTTGCCTACCGGCGTTCCGCCCCTTTTTCTATTCCCTCTTCCGCTACTTGGTCTCATCCTTCAGCCCCTAGGTCTCGCCTGAGAGATTCTACCTACTCTCCACGTCTGGTGTCTGGCGTTTCCTACGCTTCCTTGGAGCTCAGCTAGTGCCGTCTAGATCATAAACTCATGGTTTTCTATTTCATTGAACTTCGGGGCAGTTGTTCGCTACGTTCCCCCGTTCTGCGGTACTCCCCCCGGTTTAGTTTTTTTGTGCTACCCCATAGGAATATCGCGATTCTTTGAGTGCTGTATCAAAGCAGTGGAGCCCAGTTGTTGCATAAACTAACAATCTACAATTTTACTTTTAAAACCGATCTGTTCTTTGCCTTCCCTGTTGTCGGCCCCTGATGGTTATGTGTCCCCGCGCTTACAAATCTGTGGTCTACGTGTTATACGACTGTCCGTTACGTCGGTGCACTGTCGATCAGTTGCCGCACCGTAGCGAGTCTTGTACAATTTCCCCGAACCCATCCCCTTGGCCGACAATACTCATATATTCTCTTCGGTTGTTCCCCTACCTTTTAGGTAGCTTGCTTACCATTCTCGAAACTTCACGTCTCGGGCTGTCTGTTCTTTTATTCAGACCTGTCGCCAACCAGTCTTTCGCCGCGCTAGGCTCGTCTGTGGGGCCGCCCCCTGTTCCAGACATTTTTGCCTTTTAGTTCTCGGCACCTCCCCTTACATTCATTATTCGTGTCGGATGTCTCTCTGATCTAGTCCATTTCCAACTGTTCTCCCGGCCCTACTGCTTGTATGGTCACCGAACGTACTACCCATCCGTTGTCTACCATTACGGCTCCGTACGTTTCCTTGTATGGCCTCTGCCCCCCCACTATACGTATCTCCCTCTACCCTTCTCTCTTCTGTTTCGTTTGGGTCCCGGCCTTGTCTCTGGCACATTCTTCATCCACTTCCCCCCCATCTACTTGCATTTTCCCCTTCCCGGCTTTCCCCGCCCTACACGCCTTCCTTCTCCCCGTTCCTTCTGTCCCGGACCCCCGCTCCTCCCTTTATCTTCTTTCGTTCCTCCCTATTCACTCTCTTTCCGAGCTTCACTCTTCATTTTCCTCATCCCCTATTATCATCCTCCCTTATTTGCCTGGCGGGGACGTTTTTTGTTACCCCCGCATCTCCTTTCTATTGTCTCTGTTCTGTCGACCCCCCGTATGTCCTACAGTCTTCTTCCTTCCGATTACCTCCCATCCTGCCGGGTTCCAAAGCACACTCTTTTTCAAACAAGTCCATGCCATCTGCGTCAAATGTTGACAAATCTCCCACTTATGACTGACTTCGGCTTGTTACAACAATTACCATCAAAAAAATTATAATAAGTATCTTCTGAAGTACCTGCGTGTTTGAAAGCACCGAAGTTATGCATATTCTTGCTTGTTACACCAGTCCCTATAATCTCACACGTGTAGGCTCTGCTTGTTACTAACACATCACCCTGCTCTGCCCTGTTATAAACCAAACTCATCAACATACACCTCCACGTTCTGCGTGTTACCTACCCACTTCTGTTCGTGTTCACATACACACGTCGTCGTGCACTCTGACCTGTATACAACACATACCACATACCGCTCTGCCTTGTTTCAGCACAACTGTTTTATTGGGTTACGCACCGCTCTGCGTGTTACACACACCGCCTGCGTGTACACATATCACAGCTCTGCTACTGCCTGTTACATATCATAACACTACCGCTTCTAGTGCGTGTTACCTAGCACAACGGTTTAATACGATGCCCATGAGTGCTCTATGCGGTTTTACCAAGACACATACGACTCGCCTGCTTCGCGCTTAGGTTACACCGTACACACTGCTCTGCATGTTACACTATACACACTATGCCCTGTCGTGTCTACACGAACATATCAAATATCGATAAGACTACTCTGCGTGTTACTCATACCCACGTGGGAATCTTGCTTCTTCTGCTGTTACAAATACCACCACTTTGTCTGCGTGTTCCACAACATACACACGTGCTCTGCGTGATTACACCATACGCTTGCTTCTGCACGTGTTAATCACAACAGACACACTGACTCTGCGTGTTTCGCACTACTAGAACCGTCTCTGCGTGTTACATTTCAGCACTCAATTTCATGAATCTCTGCGTTGTTACAATATCGGCATACACACTGCTTCTGCCTTGGTTGAACACATACCACCGTCTGCGTCTGCGTGTTAATTCAGTCCATCTGCTACTGCGTGTTACACGCCTACGACTACCTGCAATCTGAACGTGTGTAATACACATCCGACAGTCGTGAACCTGCATCTGTCGTGTTGTAACACATACACACGTTGCTCTAAGCGTGTTACAAGACATACAAGCACATACACAACAATGCTCTGGCTTGTTTCAACTCATACACCCGCATCTGCTTTAGTATACACACGAGGTAGAACGCTCTCTATTGTCAACAAAACCACATCCGCTCATGCTGTTACAACAGTGACACAAAACTGCTCTGCGGTGTACACATACTACCAGATTTGCCTCTGCTGTTCTTTCAACCACACATCTGTCTGTCGTGTCACATGCGCTAAAATCAACGCACACGAGCTCTGCTTATCCACACACCGCTTCCTACAGTTCATGAAATTACCGTTCTTCGTGTCACACACACTAGCGCCGCTCCTGCGTGTCCCACCCCAATCGACGAAAACCTCCTTTCTTGTTCTCAGTCGTATGCGTGTCCACACACAGGCTTCGAGCACTTTTCTGCGTGTCTGACTCGGCACCCATCTTACCCCTTTTTCTCAGCGTGGTTACACTAAATTAGCACACTTGCTTTTCTGCTTGTGTTTTGTACAACAGCATAACGCTTCACTGCTTCTGTCGGTGTTACACACATAATAGACACAACATTTTCTATCTATGGTCCTTTGGGACTGCGTCTCCTTTTCATGCTTTTCACAAACACTACCCACATGTTATGTTTTTTCACTTTACCATGCTCTTGGCTACTTCGACCGTTTAGATGCCGCATCCCGTTAGTAGTGGGTTCATTAGAGAGTGTAGCCACTTTACCGTTGCTTTTCCACCCGGTGCGGTATAGGGCTTATTCTCGATAGGGTTGTGGTGTTTGTGGAGACCAGTGTTCTGATTAGTGCCGGATCCGTGCTTCTACGATAGGGTTGGTCTACAGTCCGTTACGTTCGTCGATGGGTCACAGTGTTCATACAGATTTGTGGAATTTTGTCACCGCTCTGCGTGTTCACACACAACGCTCACTGACGGTTAAACACCCACCGCCTGCGCGTGTTTAATGCAACAACATACACACTGCTTCTGCTACTGTTACATCCACAATGAGTTTTTTAAGTAAACTACCGCTATTCTCGGTGTCCTACATCGCCCCACCGTCCTTAGGCTATGAACCTGCTCCTATCGCTTGTGCACAAAACATTACATATATATCAACCCATAGAAAATTCACTACGAGCGGACTGGCACCCGCCGACATTTCTTTTGACTAGACTGCCGACTGTAGAATCCTGAATGTCGTAAACCGCTCCTGGGTTTAGTATAGCTCGAGCTCCCTGTAACGAGCGACGCTTGGACGACACTCTTAACGCTGATACCGCCCGTGCGAAAGGTTTCGGTACAAGCTCCTCGTCGGCGCGACCATTTCTTTCTTGGCAGGAATGTTAGTTAATCATCGCGTGATTTTCTCTCGCCGGTGACGATTGGTCCATTTGCCGTCAGATTAGGTTGCTGATGTCTTTCCATCCTTTGTAATTCCAAAAGAATACTCTATCCTTCTTTTTCGTTCACGTGCGCGCCGTCTCGTGCGATCCCTTTCTGTTATTGCCATATTCCTGGTGCGTTGCTACGCGTGTGTTCTTTCGTTTCGTGCGCACTTTCGTTTTTCGACGGTCGTGGTCATGTATCGCTCCACATCGTGTGTCACGACATACACAGGATGAAGAATGATGTATTTAAGAGCTCACTTGTAGGGCCTACTCCCTTTTCTTGTTCTTTTCCACACCCCATACCCGTTCCCCTCCTCTTCGGCTTCTTTTCCTCTACATTGAGAGGGGGTCCCAGCCCGTCCTCCTCTTCCTTTTTCCCCCGCCTCCCCCTCTCTTCTTTCCCCCCCCCCCTTAAGCTTCTTCTGCGTGTTACACCACCAGTCTGCGTGTTAACCCATACACCACACACTGCTCTGCGTGTTACAACACTAACAAACCCCGCTCTCTGCTGGTCCAACACACATCCGCTCTGCGTGTCAACACACACATGCTTCTGCGTGTTACACACACCGCTACTGCTTGTTCACAATACACACTACACTGCTCGCTGTTACACACAACAACCGCTTCTTGCTTGTCCACACACACAAACCCCGCTCTGCGGTGCTGTCCCACCACAACCGCTCTGTGTGTTCCCACACACACACCGCTCTGCGTGTCACAACACAACGCTTGGTGTCACACACACCGCTCTGCGTGTCACACACACACACACTGCTCTGCAGGTTGCTGCAAGTCCCTGGCAGTGAAGGGGTTACACCTCCATCCTGCCTTCCATTAGCTGCTGATATTGTGCTGAATCAGAGCATCGCTGAGACATCTGAGCAGATTAATACTTATGGGACAAGCAGCTGTGCCCGCAGAGACCGGCAGGAAGGGCCCCCCGAATCTACACCGCCCCACGCCTGTCAAAGCACCACTACGCAGGAAAACCTATCGACCCGTGTAAACCAGCTTTAAAACCTCGTCCTACTAGCCAGGGGCTCACCCCACACACACCATTTCACAGCAATGTCCCTGCCGGAGACATGCCAAGCAGTGATAACCCCACCCTGCCGGGACAGGCCAAGAATGAGTAACCCCCTTCATACCCCTTCCCATGCCGGAGACAGGCCAGCAAGTGATTAACCCCTTCCCTGCCGGAGACAGGCCAAGCAGTGATAACCCTTCACCCTGCCGGAACAGCCAAGCAGTGATACCCCTTCCTGCCGGAGAACAGGCAGCAGAGGATTAAAACAACCCCCATCCTCCCTGCCGGAGACAGCCCCAGCGCGATTAACCCCTTCCCTGCCGGAGACAGGTCAAGCAATGAATAACCCCATTCCCTGCCAGAGACATGCAGCTCAAGTGATTACGCCCTTCCTGCCGGAGACAGGCAAGCAGTGATTAACCCTTCCCTGCTAGATCAGACGGCCAAGCATGATTAACCCCTTCCCTCCGGAGACAGGCCAGCAGTGATTAACCCTCTTCCCTGCCGGGACAGGCAAAGCAGTTATAACCACCTCATGCCGGAGACAGGCCAAGCAGTGATTAACCCCTTCCCTGCCGGAGACAGGCCAAGCAGTGATTAACCCCTTCCCTGCCGGAGACAGGCCAAGCAGTGATTAACCCCTTCCCTGCCGGAGACAGGCCAAGCAGTGATTAACCCCTTCCCTGCCGGAGACAGGCCAAGCAGTGATTAACCCCTTCCCCTGCCGTAGAACAGTCCCCATTCCAGAGCCTTAACCCTTCCCTGCCGGAAGCAAGCACTGATTAACCCCCCCTGCCGGAGACAGCCAAGCAGTGATTAACCCCTTCCCTGCCGGAGACAGGCCAAGCAGTGATTACCCCTAACCCCTCCGCCGCTCGGACAGGCAAAGCAGTGATTAACCCCTTCCCTGCCGGAGACTAGGCCAAGCAATGATTAACCCCTTCCCTGCCGGAGAACGGCCAACAGTGATTAACCCCTGCTGCCGAACAGGCCAGACAGCGGATTACCCCCTTCCCTGCGGAGACAGGCCAAGCAGTGATTAACCCTTCCCGCCAGAGACAGGCCAAGCATATACCCCTTCCCTGCCGGAGACAGGCAAGCATTGATTAACCCCTTCCCTGTCGGAACAGGCTAACAGTGATTAACCCCTTCCCTGCCGGAGACAGGCCCAAGCTTGATTAACCCCTTCCCTGCCGGAGACGTCGCCAAGCATTGATTAACCCTTCCCTGCCGGAGACACGCACGCATTGATTAACCCCTCCCTGCCGGCAGGCCAGCATGATTAACCCCTTCCCTGCCGGAGACAGGCCAAGCCAGATGAATTACCCCTTCCCACCTGAGCATACAGCCATCATGATTAACCCTTTCCCTGCCGGAGACAGGCCAGCAGTGATTAACCTTTCTTGCCAAGACGCACCAAGCAATTAATAACTCCCTGCCGGAGACAGTCCAGCAGCGATTAACCCTTCCTGCCGGAACAGGCCAAGCAGCGATTAACCCCATCCTGCGGACAGGCCAGCAGCGATTAACCCCATCCCTGCCGGAGACGCCAAGCAGTGATTAACCCCTTCCCTGCCGGAGACAGACCAAGCAATGAATAACCCTTCCCTGCCAGAGACAGGCCAAGCAGTGATACCCCTCCTGCCGAGACAGGCCAGCAGTGATTAACCCCTTCCTGCCGGAGACAGGCCAAGCAGTGATTAACCCCTTCCCGCCGAACGGCCAAGCAGTGATTTAACCCCCCTTCCCTGCCGGAGACAGGCCAAGCAATGATTAACCCTTCCCTGCCCGGAGACAGGCCAAGCAGTGATTACCCCTTCTGCCTAGCCGGAGACAGGCCAAGCAGTGGATTAAAACCCTTCCCTGCCAGAGACAGGCCAAGCAGTGATTAACCAACCCTTCCCTGCCAGAGACGGCCAAGCAGTGATTAACCCCCTTCCCTGCCAGAGACAGGCCACACTGATTACCCCCTTCCCTGCCAGAACAGGCCAAGCAATGATTACCCTTCCTGCTGGAGACAGGCAACAGAGTATTAACCCTTCCCGTCAGAATTAATGCCCGGATATGTGGCGCATATTGTGAGTTACCCGGTTATGTGACGCATATTGATACGTTTCTATTATTCTCGCATATCTGCGCAGACAAGAAACCTGTGTCCGAATTTATTTGCGCACACAAATCGCCGATTCAAGCCAATAAGCCGATTCCAAGGTTTCCAAATGTAAGCATCGGCGTTTTGTTAAGATTGACTCCTTTTGCTTAGTGTATGGTGCTTAGCCAGGACAGCTCCGGTTTTTGGGCCTCTGTCCCGACTTTATGGGGCGCTGTCCCAGTTTTCTATCAGCGAGACATGCCCTGTACCCTAAGAGACACTCTCCCTCTACCCCGATCAGAGAGACGTCTTCCTGGCCCCCCGATCAGAGTCACCCTCTGTACCCCGATAAGAGAGACACCCCCTGTACTGGCCGCGCAGGCCCAGTCAACAAGTGCTCATTGCGTATGCGTGGTCGGCAAGCGATCTTTGCGCAAGCGCTGTCGGTGCTCGCCGTTCGCAAATGCGCAGTCTCTGAGCGCCAGCTGCCCATGGTGCCGCTTGTCCCGGTTTTTGCCGGGATAACGCTGGACACGCTGCGTATAAACATGGAATAAAACGTTATTATTCTGATGTAGAAGTTTATTGAGCGCTGCGACGTGTTGCGTTTCGTTCGTTACAAAGTTACTCATTGGGGTTCCGCGGTTTCCATTTCCTTATTGGAATTTCGGGTCAATACATTTTTTTTTCAGGTCTCAAACTTTTTCGTAGGCCCGAGGCGCTGTGTCTAATGGGTAGATAAGCCCTGGGACAGGGGGCGATCTACTCTGATCGGGGTACAGGGGGCGTCTCCTCCTGATCGGGGAGACAGGGCTCTCCCGATCGGGGTACGGGGGGCTCCTCTGATCGGTGGGCAAGTGGTCTCTCTGATTGGGGGGACAGGGGACTGTCCGTGATCGGGGTACAGGGGCTGTCTCTCTGATTGGGGTACAAGGGGTGTCTCTCTGATCAGGGTACTGGGGGTGACTCTCTGATCGGGTACAGGGGGTGCCTCTCGATCGGTGTACAGGGGGCGTCTCTCTGATTGGGGGCCAGGGGGTGACTCCCTGATCGGGGGGCAAAGGGGCGTCTCTCTGATTGGGGGACAGGGGACATGTCTGTGATCGGGGTACAGGGCCGGTCTCTCTGATTGGGGTACAGGGGGCGTCTCTTCTGATCGGGGCACAGGGAGTATCTCTCTGATCAGGGGGACGTCTCTCTGATCGGGGTACAGGGGGCGTCTCCCTGATCGGGGTACAGGGAGCGTCTCCCTGATCGGGGTACAGGGAGCGTCTCCCTGATCGGGGTACAGGGAGCGTCTCCCTGATCGGGGTACAGGGGGCGTCTCCCTGCGGGGTAAAGGGGGCGATCTCGCTAGACAGAGCGAGGACAGGGATTGTACGAGGTCCCAGCGTCAGTCCGCCGCTCGTGGTGAACAAGGACACATCCTGCTGCTCCCCAATTAATAAGTGGCCGCTAATAATTAATTGGCGAGGTCGGCTGCCGGCCATTAAAGGATGTGACCGGACCCGTGGAAGGGAGAATCCACAGGCCCGATGCTTTTAGCAGTAAGTAATTGCAGACGTAGGAAACCTCTTCCGACAGACCACACACATCTCCCCAGCATCCTGTGCTCGCCACGCCAGCCCTCACCCACCCGCTGCTGCTGCAGAGCGCTGCGCTGCCAACCCTCACCCACCGCTGCTGCAGAGCGCTGCGCTGCCCCCTCACCCCAGGCTGCTGCGAGTGCTGCGCTGCCAGCCCTCACCCACCGGTCTGCCAGAGCGCTGCGGCGCTGCAACCCTCACCCCCCGGCTGCTGCAGAGCGCTGCGCTTCCAGGCCCTCACCCACCGGCTGCGCAGAGTGCTCGCTGCCAGCCCTCACCACCCGCTGCTGCAGAGCGCTGCGCTGCCAACACCTCACCCACCGGCTGCTGCAGAGCGCTGCGCTGCCAACCCGTCACCCACCGGCTGCTGCAAAGCGCTGCTAGCCGCCCTCACCCACCCCGCTGCAGAGTTTGGCGCTGCCACTCTCACCCACCGGCTGCTGCAGAGCGCTGCGCTGCCAACCCTCACCCACCGGCTGCTGCAGAGCGCTGCGCTGCCAACCCTCACCCACCGGCTGCTGCAGAGCGCTGCGCTGCCACCCTCACCCACCGGCTGCTGCAGAGCTGCTGCGCTGCCAAACCCTCACCCACCGCTGCTGCAGAGCGCTGCGTCTGCCAACCCTCACACCACCGGCTGCTGCAGAGCGCTGCGCTGCCAACCCTCACCCACCGCTGCTGCGAAGCGCTGCTGCTGCCGCCCTCACCCACCGGCTGCTGCAGAGCGCTGCGCTGCACCCTCACCCCACCGGCTGCTGCAGACGCTGCGCTGCCAACCCTCACCACCACCGGCTGCTGCTAGGCGCTGCGCTGCACACCTCACCCACCGGCTCGTGCAGAGCGCTGGCGCTGCCAACCCTCACCCACCGGCTGCTGCAGAGCGCTGCGGCTGCCAACCCTCACCCACCGGCTGCTGCAGAGCGCTCGCTGCCAACCCTCACCTACCGGCTCTTCAAGAGCGCTTGCGCTGCCAACCCTCCACCCCCGGCTGCTGCAGAGCGCTGCGCTCCACCCTCACCCACCGCTGCCTGCAGAGCGCTGCTCCCAACCCTCACCCACCGCTGCTGCAGAGCGCTGCGCTGCCAACCCCTCACCCACCGGCTGCTGCAGAGCTGCGCTGCAAACTCCTCACCACCCACCGGCTGCTGCAGAGCGCTGCGCTGTCCAACCCTCACCCACCGGCTGCTAGACCTGCGCTCCCAACCCCTCACCCACCGGCTGCTGCAGAGCGCTGCGCTGCCAACCCTCACCACCGGCTGCTGCAGGGCTGGCGCTGCCAACCTCACACCACCACCGGCTGCTGTCAGAGCGCTGCGCTGTACAACCCTCACCCACCGGCTGCTGCAGAGCGCTGCGCTGCCACCCTCACCCACCGGCTGCTGCAAGTAGCGCTGCGCTGGCTGCCCAACCCTCACCCACCGGCTGCTGCAGAGCGCTGGCTGCCAACCTCACCCACCTGGCTGCTGCAGACGCGCTGCGCTGATCAGCCCTAAGCGCTGCTCAACCGCCCCCCAGGCTTCTGCAGAGCGCTGCGCTGCCACACCCTCACCCACCGGCTGCCTGCAGATCGCTCCGCTTGCCAACACCTCACCCACCTGCTCGCTGCATATCGCTGCGGCTGGTCCCAACCCTCCCCACCGGCGGCTGCAGACCTGCGCTGCACCCTCACCCACCGGCTGCTGCAGAGCGCTGCGGCTGCCAACCCCACCCCCACCGCGCTGCTGCAGCTAGCCGCTGCTCGCTGCTCTGCAACCCTCACACACCTCGGCTGGTGTCGACCCGCTGCGCTGCCACCACTCACCCACCGGCTGCTGCAGAGCGCTGCGCTGCCAACCCTCACCCACCGGACTGCTGACAGACGTCAAGCCTGCTGCAACCCTCACCCACGGGCTGCTGCGAGCGCTGCGTCTGCAACCCTCACCCACACGGCTGCTGCAGAGCGCTGGCGTCTGCCCAACCCTCACCCACCGGCTGCTGCAATAGCGCTTCTGCGCTGCCTAACCCTCACCCACCGGCTGCTGCAGAGCGCTGCGCTGCACCCTCACCCACCGGGTGCTGCAGAACTCGCTGTGCGCTGCCACCTCTCACCCACCGGCTTGCTGCAGATTCCGCTTGCGCTGGCCAACACCCTCACCCACCGGCTTTGCAGAGCGCTGCGCGCCAACCGCTTCACTCCCACCGGCCTTGCTGCTCAGAAGCGCTGCGCTGGCCAACCCTCACCCACCGGCTGCTGCCAAGACGCTGCGCTGCCCAACCTCCACCCCCGTCTGCTGCAGAGCGCTGCGCTGGCCAAACCCTCTACCCACCGCTGCTGCAGAGCGCTGGCTGCCAACACTCACCCACCGCTGCTGTAGATCGCTGCGACTTGCCAACACTCACCCAACCGGCTGCTGCAGAGCGCTGCGCTGCCAACCCTCACCCACCGCTGCCTGTCCTAGGCGCTGCTCTGCCACCCTCCCCACCGGCTGCTGCAGAGCGGCTCTTCGCAACCCTCACCACCGGCTGCTTGCAGAGCGCTGCGCTGCCAACCCTACACCCAACCGGCTGCTGCAGAGCGCTGCGCGGCCAGACGATCTTCTGCATCTCTTGCATCCACTCACCCCCGGCGTATTCTGCGAGCGTGTCTGCTGCCAACCCTCACCCACCTTCTGTCATATCGCTGCGCTGCCAACCCTCACCCACCGGCTGCTGCAGAGCGCTGCGCTGCCAACACTCACCCAACCGGCTGCTGCAAGCGCTGCGCTGCCAACCCTCACCCACCGGCTGCTGCATGAGCGCTGCCGCTGCCAACCCTCACCCCCGGCTGCTGCAGACGCTGCGCGGCCAACCCTCACCCCACCCCCCGGCTGCTGCAGAGCGCTGTCGCTTGCCAACTCGCTCACCCACCGGCTGCTGCAGAGCGCTGCGCTGCAACCCCTCCACCCACCGCTCGCTGCAGGCGCCTGCGCTGCCAACCCTCACCCACCGGCTGCTGCATGAGCGCTGCGGCACCTGCTACCCACCGCCTGCTGCAGCGCTGCGCTGCCAACCTCACCCACCGGCTGCTGCAGAGCGCTTGCGCTGCCCAACCCTCACCCACCCTGACTTGCTGCAGAGCGCTGCGCTGCCAACCCTCACCCACCGGCTGCTGCAGAGCGCTGCGCTGCCAACCCTCACCCACCGGCTGCTGCAGAGCGCTGCGCTGCCAACCCTCACCCACCGGCTGCTGCAGAGCGCTGCGCTGCCAACCCTCACCCACCCTCGTCCTCTGCTGAGCGCTGCGTCTGTCCAAAACTCCACCCACCCGGTCTATCGCAGAGCGCTGCGCTGACACAATACTCCCTCACTCACCGGCTGCTGCAGAAATAGCAACTTACAAGCAAATGGATTAGA